>JALGBA010000495.1:580000-712500 GCA_023970755.1 Azemiops feae | reverse complement strand
GATTCGCCTAGTGTTTAATATTTTATGTTCTATGTTTGAGGGTATATTTGTTATTTTGTTCTTGTCCTGTAAACCTAGAATCATTTGGAATCGGGCATAAATAAGTTTTAAACTCTGACATTGGGAGATGCGTATCAGAGGCATTTAATAATAATAATAATAATAATAATAATAAAGTTGGAAGGGACCTTGGAGGTCATCGAGTCCAACCCCCTGCTCAGGCAGGAAACCTTGTACAATTTCGGACAAATGGCTGTCCAGTCTCTTCTTAAAAACTTCCAGTGTTGGAGCATTCACCGCTTCTGGAGGCAGGTTGTTCCACTGGTTAATTGTTCTAACTGTCAGGAAGTTTCTCCTCAGTTCCAGGTTGCTTCTCTCCTTGACTAGTTTCCATCCATTACTTCTTGTCCTGCCTTCAGGTGCTTTGGAGAATAGCTTGACTCCCTCTTCTTTGTGGCAACCCCTGAGATATTGGAATACTGCTATCATGTCACCCCTAGTCCTTCTTTTCATTAAACATTTCTCCCTCTTTACCTCGCCTGCTCCCCCACTCTATATCTTACATATTTCTATGTTATATTTCTTGTAGCTAGGTAACCTTTAAGTCAATAGCAAAATACTGAGGAGACTAGATTCTAGAGACAATTCTAGACACAATGATAGAGGAAACATCCTAAAGATGTGGACAAGAGGTTGGGGACTTAACAAGGTTTGAGGAGAATTCTAGATACAAAGATTCATATTACAGGTAGCCCTCGACTTACGACCACAATTGAGCCGAAAATTTCTGTTGCTAAGTGAGACATTTGTGAAGTGAGTTTTGCCCCATTTTACAACCTTTCTTGCCACAGTTTTTAAGTGAATCACCGCAGGTGTTAAGTTAGTAACACAGTTATTAAGTGAATCTGGTTTCCCCATTGATTTTGCTTGTCAGAAGGTAGCTCATAAAATTAAATTAATCCTTTTTAAAAACATGTATGTGTGAATTGACAGGGAGCCGAGTGGGCCCTGTTGAAGGTAACTGGAGGCATGCTGTGGTCCTCAGACCATATTTCTGTTCTTGTTATAATGCAACTACAGATTGTCCTTGACTTACAACCATTTGTTTAGCGACAATTCGACGTTACAACGGCACTGAAAAAAAAGTGACTTAATACTGGTCCTCGCACTTATGACCCTCGTAGCATTTCCCACAGTCACTTGATCAATCAGTGAATCAAAATTCAGTGCTTGGCCAAAGGCATTTATTTTTCACAGATATAGTGTCCCAGGGTCATGTGATTTCAAAATAAGAACCACTTCTGATACATCTACACATGATAGTGTTGGTTCTGAGCAACATGAAAATAGGGGTTCAGAATTGCTGATAAGGAATGTTTCACTTAACTCCCCTCTCAAAACTGTTGTTGGTCTGACAAGAAGCCGAAATTAGTCTGTCATCCGAATGTTGATAGTGCTTCACAACAAAGATGATCAGGGAACTGGAGGCTAAAACATATAAAGAACGGTTTCTGGAATTGGGTATGTCTGGTTTAATGAAAAGAGGGACTAGTGGTGACATGATAGCAGGTTCCACTATCTTGAGGGGCTGCCACAAAGAAGAGGGAGTCAAGCTATTCTCCAAAGCACCTGAGGGCAGGACGGGAAGCAACGGATGGAGGCTGGTCAGGGAGGGAGGCAGCCTAGAACTAAGAAGAAATTTCCTGACAGTTAGAACAATTAATCAGTGGAACAACTTGCCTCTGGAGGATATGGATGCTCCAGCACTGGGGTTTTTTGGGAAGGGATTGGACAGCCATTTGTCTGAGGTGGTAAAGGGGTTAGACTAGAAGACCTCCAAGGTCTCTTCCAACCTATTCTATTCTATTCTATTCTATTCTATTCTATTCTATTCTATTCTATTCTATTCTATTCTATTCTATTCTATTCTATTCCATTCCATTCCATTCCATTCCATTCCATTCCATTCCATTCCATTATTCTATTCTATTCTATTCTATTCTATTCTATTCTATTTTATTCTATTCTATTCTATTCTATTCTATTCTATTCTATTCTATTCCATTCCATTCCATTCCATTCCATTCC
Source organism: Azemiops feae (assembly GCA_023970755.1). NCBI lineage: Eukaryota > Metazoa > Chordata > Lepidosauria > Squamata > Viperidae > Azemiops > Azemiops feae. The sequence continues at coordinate 710,412 of JALGBA010000495.1, read as the reverse complement.
ATTCCATTCCATTCCATTCCATTCCATTCCATTATTCTATTCTATTCTATTCTATTCTATTCTATTCTATTCTATTCTATTCTATTCTATTCTATTCTATTCTATTCTATTCTATTCTATTCTACTCTACTCTACTCTACTCTACTCTTCTATTTCTGATTCTATTCTATTTCTGATTCTATTCTATTTCTGATTCTATTCTATTTCTGATTCTATTCTATTCTATTCTATTCTATTCTATTCTATTCTATTCTATTCTATTCTATTCTATTCTATTCTATTCTATTCTATTCTATTCTATTCCATTCCATTCCATTCCATTCCATTCCATCCCATCCCATCCCACCCCACCCCACCCCACCCCACCCCACTCCACTCCACTCCACTCCACTCCACTCCACTCCACTCACAACTTTTCCCAGCAGCTTCCAACAAGCAAAGCCCACGGGGGAAGCCAGATTTGCTAAATGATCACCTGATTCGCTTAATGACTGCAGGGATTCGCTGAACAACTGTGGCAAAAAAGATTGTAAAATCCAGCGCAACTCACTTAACACCCAGCTTGCTTAGCAACAAAAATTCTGGGCCCAATTATGGCTGTAAGTCGAGGACTACTTGTACGTATCCATTTTGTGATACCAATTTGCCTTCTGTTTCATTGCGTTCATCACAGATCCTATTTGCCAAATGATTTTGTGATTTATACATACAACCGTGGAGGCTTTGTGCAACCCACTATCCCAGAAATTCAGGTAAACATGTTTTAATTGCATTTTGTCCTCACCTGATTCAAACTACAATTTAAGTTACATTAAACCATTAAATACTCGGGTGTTTTTTTTTTTCAAATCATGTATTCCAATGCAATAAATAACATTTTGGTAATAGCACCGAATTTAATATTATACGGCTGAGAGATACTATAGGAATTCAGAGAAGAACATCTGAAGGAGATCCTGGTTTCCAGGCAAGCTTGTGTGCTACAAAGTGATCCTAGAATTAATTAATTATAAAATAACAGAGTTGGAAGGGACTTTGGAGGTCTTCTAGTCCAACCCCCTGCTTAAGCAGAAGACCGTGTACCATTCTGAACAAATGGCTGTCCAGTCTCTGTTTAAAAACCTTAAAAACATCCGGAGGCAAGCCATTCTACTGGTTGTTCTCACTGCCAGGAAATTTCTCCTTAATTCTAGGTTAATAATTTTCTGCTGTTACTTCTTGTCCTTCCCTCTGGTGCTTTGGAGAATAAGTTAACCCCCTCTTCTCTGCGACAGACCCTCAAATATTGGAAGACACCTATCGTATTACTCCTAATCCTTCTCTTCATTAGCCTAGATATACGCAGTTTCCACAACTGTTCATAGTATGCTTTAGCTTCCAGTCCCCTAATAATCTTTGTTGTTCTTCTCTGAACTTTCCAAATAGTTTAGGGCTTTTAAAACTAAAATTCACACCTTGAGGTAGAAATAGTGGCTCAGAACCCCAGAACACTCTTAAGATTGGTGAGAAATGGTCTTTCTGTCCAGTGAAGTCATGTGGTTAATCACAAGTTCCAGATCAGCTGCAAAAGTCCAAAAGGCATATTAATTGTCCAAATAGCTAGGGCCAAATTATTCCTATTTAGAAAAGGTAAATACTGTAGTTAATGAACGGTTATATTCATTAACTGATTCTTTAAAAATGCATATCTTTAGAATGAATGCTTCTATCAAGGTCACATCCAAGGATTCCCCAATTCTGTGGCAATACTCAGCACCTGCTCTGGGCTCAGGTAAGAGACTTACTCTTGAAAATAGTTACAGGCTTAAAAATAAGTCCCTGCACTTCTTCCTGTGTAGCTCATAGTTGCTTCGGAAGTGGGAAAAATGGTCTGGCACGCCAAATTAGCCACGGTCCCAATCCAATCTTTGATGCAAAAGGTTTTTCAGAAAGTAAACTATATTGGGAGTTCCAGGTAAAAAGTTCCAATGCAATACATAGTTCTAGCTTTACTTTCTGTCAACCGTCCCATTGGGTTAGACAGCAAAAAAAAAAAAAAAAACCTCCTGGGACAATTTCTTTAGCAAGAGTATATTACTTTAGTGAAGATTCCATATAGGTACAGAAGTAGAAAAGCCAATTCTAATGATTTTACGTGAAAACAGCATAGGAAAACTTTCCCTTTCCCCCCTGGACCTCCCATCTGCCATAGGGTCTCCTGCTTGAGCAGGGGCTGGACTAGAAGACCTCTAAGGTCCCTTCCACCTCTATTCTGATTCATTTGCACTCTCTTTGTTTTGAGAACGGTCTGTCTGCCTCGGACTTCCCCAGCTGGCGACCTTGGTGTTGGGTCTGTCTCAGGCTTCCAGTCAGCACACTTGCATTCCAACGTTCTCTCCCAAACCTCCCTTACATTCCAATGCTTTTCCTCCCCACCCCCCCATTACAGTTGTCTGGTTGCAAGCAGGGCTGCGTAGTGAGTCAACTATGACACTTTCTGTCAACATCCAGCTCGAGAATCCAAATAAAACTCCAGGTTCATTCCATTTCCGAAAAGCTTACTGTTTATTGAATACACTGCACGGTTTTGTCGAAGCAAAACTAACTCTGAGGTTCCAACACCAATTCATAGACTTAAACAATAATTTTACCAGCCAAACCCCCAATGTCTTATGTAATCCATATCAACAAGTTCACTTTATTATGGGAACTGTCTGCTTCAAATCCACACCTGTTCTGGTGTCCTTGACAAGGCTTCAGGCTCTCACGGTCTTCAGCTGAATCCAAGAAGTTTTGTTTCTCCATCTAACCCTCTTGAAAGTAACACCTCCCCCCCTTTAATGTAAAGGCAAGTTGAAACACAGAGGCACGTAACTGCCAAAGTTTCATCCTTGACACTTTCTTTGATTGGAGATGGAAGTTCTGAAAGGAATGCAGCGTACAGGTAGTTCTCGACGTACAACCATTCGCTTAGTGACCATGCAAAGTTACAACAGCACTGAAAAAAAATAACATGACTGTTTTTCACGCTTATAACCATTGCAGCATCCCCATGCAGTATCCACACAATCAAAATTTGGGCACTGGGATCATGCGCTCTCCATTTGTAATCTTCCCAACTGGCTTTCGACAAGCAAAGTCAATAGGGGAAGCTAATGACTTTATGACTGCATGATTCACTTAAGAATTGCAGTGATTTGCTTAACAATTGTGGCAAAAGATGGAAAAGGAGGAGCAACTCCCTGAACTCACTTAGAAACAAAAATTTTGGGCTCAGTTGTGGTCATAAGTCGAGGACTGCCTGTATTCCATGATGAATGAACTACAGGGAAGGAAGGAAGGCTTGGTTTGTAAATGGATAAGAAAAACGTGTGCCCTAACGATGTGGAAATTTTCAGGGGAGTGCTACAGTTTGAGAATGTCAGCTATGGCATTGAACACCTGGAATCTTCAACTACTTTTGAGCACCTAATTTATGAACTCAACAGCAAAGACGGCCAAAGCCCAATTTGGACAGAAAAGGTCACTCGTGCAGACAACCAAACGAACACTGGACATGTATCTTATAAGCTGCTTTCAGATACAGTGGTTAGTACTGATCTCTTGCTTCGTTTCTTTTTAAAGCAGTGTTCAAAAGTGGTTACCATGTTTATGTACTAGGATTGTATCTTATCTACCTGCTGAAGTTGTCAAGGTAGTTTCGGCATAGGTGTGTGTCTACACAATGTTGTTGGTGTTGTTAGTTGCGAAGTCGTGTCCGACCCATCGCGACCCCATGGACAACGTTCCTCCAGGCCTTCCCGTCCTCTACCATCTTCTGGAGTCCACTTAAGCTCACACCTACTGCTTCAGTGACTCCATCCAGCCACCTCATTCTCTGTCGTCCCCTTCTTCTCTTGCCCTCCATCTTTCCCAGCATTAGGCTCTTCTCCAGTGAGTCCTTCCTTCTCGTTAGATGGCCAAAGTACTTGAGTTTCAACTTCAGTATCTGGCCTTCTAAGGAGCAGTCAGGGTTGATCTCCTCTAGGACTGACCGGTTTGATCGCCTTGCAGTCCAGGGGACTCGCAGGAGTCTTCTCCAGCACCAGAGTTCAAAGGCCTCCATTGCAAAAGCCACTGGCCGAAACGGAGCATTTCTCCTTGAAGTGTTAAAGCAGCCGTGTCCTCTGGAAATCTCGCTCGGTTCCTTTGAAGGTTGTTTTCAGATGTCTGCGGGAAGTAATGCATAACACAAAGAATGTTTCATGACCGGTGAAGTGAAACAGCACCGACAGACAAGGGACTTGTGAGCTTCCAAAGGATGTGGCTGCTTTAACACTTTTGAGGAGAGATCTTTTGCTTGTGCCAAAACAGTTTATAAAATGCCCATTTTAAATGGCTGTAAGTTAAACAAAACTTTTTTTTTTTTTTTTTTGTAAAATGGCAACGTTGCCAAGAGCAATTCTTCCCTCACTGTTGTTTCCTGCAACTGGGATTTTGGAGGTGGGCAGTTCTAGCATTGAATCTTCAAGGTTAAGAAGATTGTCTGCTACATATTTATCCCATTCCTTTTAGAACCAGCTCAGCACTCTCACAACCTCTAGTGGCAATGAGTTCCACAATTTAAATGATGTGCTTGGTGTGTTGGATATGTTTGCCACCTTGAGTTATATGTAAAAAAAAAAAAAGGTAGAATAGAAATAAATGAATGAATGAATGAATGAATGAATGAATGAATGAAATAAAATTCCTGTGAAGAATTGTGGGCAGTAAAGTGAGTGGAATGCAATATTGTTTCCCCCCCCCAAAATATTTATTGATTATAGTGTGTGTGTGTGTGTGTGTGCACGTGTGCGGTGTGTCTGTGTGACTGTGTGTGTGTGTGTGTGTGTGTGTATTCGCATGTACAGGTAATCCTCAACTTACAAGAGTTCATTTAGTGACCCTTCAAAGTTACAACGGCACTGGAGAAAGTGACTTATGACCCTTTTCACACTTATGACCGTTGCAGCATCCCCCTGGTCACATGATCAAAATTCAGACGCTTGGCAACTGACTCGTATTTATGACAGTTGCAGTGTCCTGGGGTCAGGTGGCCATCTTTTGTGACCTTCTGACAACCAAGGTCAAGGGGGAAGCCAGATTCACTTAACAACCGCGTCACTAACTTAACCCACTGCAGCGATTCACTTAACAGCTGCGGCAAGAAAGGTCATAAAACGGGGCAAAACACACGTAACAAATGTCTCCCTTAGCAACATAAATTTGGGGCTCAATTGTGGTCGTAGGTTGAGGACTATCTGTACTGCTAAGGATAATACCTTTTGCACACTTGCTAGCATTGCACAATACCAGCCAGTGAAATGCAGAAGCGTTGCTAAAAAGGAATTTATTTTGTCCCCCCTCAGCCGCTGTCGGATACCACTAAAACTCACAGGTACATAGAAGTCTATGCTGTTGTGGACAAGGTTTTGGTAAGTCTCTTGACCGTCCAAAATATTCTGCCTCAGGAATTCTAGGAGGGATGTTTCTTACAACATGGATGGTGCGGAGCAGAGGACAAACCGTTAGGCTACATGCCCTCTGAGATTATTTATTTATTAAATTGATAGACTGCCTGTCGCTCTTATCAAGCGACTTTGGGCTGAGACAGGACAATGAAAAAAAGGGCGATGGCAGCACGGGCATTTTGGTTGCTGTGGAAGGAGGGAAATCAAAGGGGAGAATGGAAACGGGGTTTTTGGGGAAGCAAACGTGAAAACTGGCCTAAAGTCCCATCCACAAACTCAGGGTTGCAGTTTAAGGAAGTGGTCTCCTTTCCAGAGGCTCCCTGCTTCCATTCCTGCCCTGAAAGAAATTCCAAATAAGGCTGTGAAGGCCGCTTCTCCCCTCTTCTGATATTCTCTAATTACAAAGAAGAGGGAGTCAAGCTATTCTCCAAAGCGCCTGAAGGCAGGACAAGAAGCAACGGATGGAAACTAATCAAGGAGAGAAGCAACCTGGAACTGAGGAGAAATTTCCTGACAATCAGAACAATTAACCAGTGGAACAACCTGCCTCCAGAAGCGGTGAATGCTCCAACCCTGGAAGTTTTTAAGAAGAGACTGGACAGCCATTTGTCCGAAATGGTGTAGGGTTTCCTGCCTGAGCAGGGGGTTGGACTTGATGACCTCCAAGGTCCCTTCCAACTTTATTATTATTATTATTATTATAATAGATTTCCCTGAAGGCCTCAAACATCTCCCAGCTTCAGTGCAGAAGACACAGGCGTTAAATTTAGATGAGTTTCAGTTCCTGCTTATTTAAGGCAGTCGTTGTCCATGGAATGGGACGACTCACCACGGCCAACTGGCTGTGGGACAATTCAACAATTCAATCTAATTATTTAAAATAATGTAAAAAATATTTTATTTTTTGTCATTCACCTTTTATTATGTCCCTCCTGGGGCATCTTTCTTTAATGATTCTGTTCCACCGTTTCTTCGGTATTGGTGTAACCCTGGTCTCGCAACGAGTTGGCTATGGAGAGTTGTCCTAAATCAACATTGTAAGGATAGGGTGAGGAAGACATGAAATAGTGGTTAAGGCACCAGGCTAGAAAGCAGATTGTGAGTTCAAGTCCCACCTTACCTGTGAAAGCCAGCTGGGTGACTTTAGGCTGGTGACTCTCTCTCTCAGCCCGTGTGGTGGCTGTGGGAAAATCGGAGGAGAAAGGTACGTTGGATATGATGGTGGCCTTGAGTTATTTGTAAAATTTGTAAAGGCGGGATATAAATTAAACAAACAAATAAATAGATCGATGCGGTCTGAGCAACTTAGAAAAAGCCTGAAAGGAGAAATGGGTGAGTCTAACATGAATTGGCATTTTAAGCAGGCAAAATCCCTCTCTTCGGTTCTGATTTAGCAGCTGCTGTGCTGAATAGAAAACATTTTCCTAAACATCAGTAGTTCTAATGAAGTTCAGGCAGGAGGGATTGTCAAAATATTGCGACTATATAGTTATTTAATTGCAAGTTTATTTTTTTTAAAAAATATAGCCGTACGTAAAGAAACAAGTAAATACAAAATAACGCAAGAATAAACCAGAAATGAAAATAAAGAAATGAAAAACAGAAGGATACAATTAATAACAAAAGAATAACAAACAGGAAAAGAAAAAAGAAAATTCTAAAGCATTCAGGCAGATCATCTAACCTAGCAAGTATTAAACTTTGCATTAAAATTTCAAATTTGAAAAAAAAAATTCTGATCTTGTAAAGTGTCAGGGAATCTGTGCCGAAGGAAAACATATGATTAATCATATTTTGATTAGTGGGAAAAATGGCTTTTCAAAAATAGCTAAGTTACACATATCCTGATTTGAATCCTTGATGACCAGACTAATAATGTAGTCCTTGTCCAGTTTCTCAAAATAATTCTCTTAGTATCCCCATCCTTCATGACTTAGTACCATAGTTGGTATTCATTTATTTGATTTGTAGTTGATGTTGTATTGTCTAAACTCAGAGTGGACATTAACTGAAGCATGTAATTGTGATGAACTAGTATCTCATCTCTAAACTAAGCAGGTTTTGCATGTAGTAAGGGCATGTAATAATTGTCTTTTTAAAATTGCTAACTGTGTATCACCTCCTTGTTTTCTAGTTCAACTATTTGGGTGGAAACCCTGAATATGTAACCTCAAACATTGTGCAGATTATCGGCTTTGTTAATAGTGTAAGTTATGTTCTGGTTTTCTCTCAAATTAACTTCTGGTCTGGCTGCATTTTATTCTTAATCCTGGGAGTTTTGATGTAGAGCTGTTCGCATTGCCAAAATAATTACAAGTGTTAAATGCTAGATATATGTACCCAATAAATACATATACAATATACACACACCAAAACATGCATCCTCCCTTTAACAATGCAGATTTATATTCTATTCTGAATACAGTAGTCCTCAACTTACAATAGTTCATTTAGTGACTCTTCGACGTTACAACCCCACTGGAAAAAGTGACTTATGACCGTTTTTCCCACTTACAAATGTTGCAGCATCCCCATGGTCAAAATTCACATGTTTGGCAACCGGTTCATATTTATGACGGTTACAGTGTCCTGGGGTCATGTGGATCCCCTTTTGCGACCTTCTGACAAGCCAAGTCAATGGGGAAGCCAGATTCGCTTAACAACCGTGTCACTAATTTAACAACTGCAGTGACTCACTTAACACCTGTGGCAAGAAAAGTCGTAAAATGGGGCAAAACCCATTTTACAGATGTCTCACTTAGCAACAGAAATTTTGGGCTCAATTGCAGTCGTTAAGTCGAGGACTACCTGTATAATGGTGTGCATGCAGGACCTATGTAGTGCATACATAAATTGATCATGTAGTAATTTAACCAGTGGAACAGCTTGCCTCCAGAAGTTGTGGGTGCTCCAACACTGGAAGTTTTTAAAGAAGAGACTGGATAGCCATTTGTCTGAAATGGTATAGGGTCTCCTGCCTGAGCAGGGGGTTGGACTAGACGACCTCCAAGGTCCCTTTCAACTCTGTTATTCTGTTACTCTGATTAACTCAACTCCTGCTGCAGTCTGATTTTATCCCCGATTTTCTTCTTCAATATACAGTTGAAACCTTTGCTTTTTTGGGAATTGATGCTAAATCCAGTTTAGCCATGAGAAGATCGGAACCTGTTTTTAATTAACTAATTGTGGAGAATCGCCTTAACGAAAAGAAGTTTTATTCTTTTCTTTTCAGATGTTTGCCGACATTAACGTAACAGTTGTACTTTCCTCTTTGGAGTTCTGGACAGATGGCAATAAAATCTCGACAGAAGGAGAAGCTGATGAAATTCTACGGAGGTTTTTGCAATGGAAAAATTCATACCTTGTTCTGCGGCCTCACGACCTGGCCTTTCTGTTTGTGTAAGTGGAAAGAACTTAAAGGCCGATCCTGTTTTTTTTTTTCTTCCTTTTAATGTCTTTGATATAAAAGTATTCAGGATCTTTTAAGAAAAAAAAGTAGTTTTTGCCTGCAAATACGTACAGCAAAGAGCTTGTGAAATGTGCTTTTTAAAAAGAACATGCTTGTCCCTAAATCCAGGTTTACAAGAAGTAGTAACTGCACTTACAAAACATGATATGGCCAAACCAAGGAAGGCCTAGTTCATATTTGTTTATTTAACCCCTTCTCTCCCCTTTAATATGAAGGCCTAGTTTATATTTATTTATTTATTTAACCCCCTCTCTCCCCTTTAATATGAAGGCCTATTTCATATTTATTTATTTATTTAAGCCCCTCTCTCCCCTTTAATATGAAGGCCTATTTCATTTATTTATTTATTTAAGCCCCTCTCCCCTTTAATATGAAGGCCTATTTCATATTTATTTATTTATTTAACCCCCTCTCCCCTTTAATATGAAGGCCTATTTCATATTTATTTATTTATTTGACCCCTTCTCTCCCCTTTAATATGAAGGCCTATTTCATATTTATTTATTTATTTGACCCCTTCTCTCCCCTTTAATATGAAGGCCTAGTTTATATTTATTTATTTATTTATTTAACCCCCTCTCTCCCCTTTAATACGAAGGCCTATTTCATATTTATTTATTTGACCCCTTCTCTCCCCTTTAATATGAAGGCCTAGTTTATATTTATTTATTTATTTATTTAACCTCCTCTCTCCCCTTTAATATGAAGGCCTATTTCATATTTATTTATTTAACCCCCTCTCCCCTTTAATATGAAGGCCTATTTCATATTTATTTATTTATTTAAACCCCTCTCTCCCCTTTAACATGAAGGCCTAGTTCATATTTATTTATTTATTTATTTGTTTGTTTAACCCCTTCTCTCCCCTTTAATATGAAGGCCTAGTTCATGTTTGTTTGTTTATTTATTTATTTAACCCCTTCTCTCCCCTTGTGCTCTAGGTACAGAGAGAAGCCAAATTACGTGGGAGCAGCTTTTACAGGGAAATTGTGTCTTCGAAATTTTGATGCAGCAGTAGCTTTGGTACCGTACCACAGTTTTTTCTGTAGGGTTTAAAATTTGATCTGGGCCTGGTTTGGGTTAAGGCCTCAGTAGTAGATAATAAGAGGTGTCAGATTTAGACACTCGCAAACCCCCCCCCCCATAAAACAAGAATTCCCCTAAATCCCTCCTTGTACAGGAAGTCCTCGGCTTACGTCCATTCATTCAGCGACCGTTTCAAGTTACGCCAGCGCTGAATACATGGATGTATAACCAATTCTTGAAGTACCAGCCAAGGCAAGCACTTCTCAGGTTATTGTGATGATGATCCGGGAGCTCCGGTGCCCACTTTGGGGTTACAACATTGCACGAGAATTGAAGAAGCTTCTTGGATGAGAAGCGAAATGTTTTCAGAGAAAAAAACAAGAAAGTCCAGTTGCGCCTTTGGGAATCACCAAAGCGTGGGATGAATCCGTTGATGAAAAAAGCAGAAATGGTTCAGGAGAAGGATGGTTTAAATCAGTGGTTCTCAACCTTTTCTTCACCACGGACCCCCCTTTAAATATCTTTTGTGGCCATGGAGCATGGCCACGGACCGCAAGACTTAACTCAAGATTTAAATCATAACATTTCCTCAAGCCTTTGCGGACCCCCTGTAACGCCACAGGGGTCCACATACCACAGGTTGAGAACCACTGGTATAATTCAGTATAGAATATGACTTTCAGGTCTACAAAAGCAACCTAAAACTGAAGTGGGCTGTCATGGACACACTTATATTTTGCTTATATATATATCTTTGTGAAATACTTTTGATTCCTTAGTTTGGTTTCTCTTCTTTCTTCTAGTATGAGAAGTCAATAACCTTGGAGACTTTTTCAGTCATTCTGGCTCAACTGTTGGGCTTCAGCCTGGGAATGGAATATGAGGATGACAAAGACTGCAAGTGCCCTGGACACATCTGTGTAATGCACACAAATGCAGTGCAAGTATTGCTATTATTCATTTCCGTCATTCATAGCTGGAACAGAGCTAAGAAACCCAATGATGGATATTTGCTCAAGGGGCTTCACTGGGCTGTGTGTATGTTGAGGCTCGATCACAGGCTGTTCACCTACCCAGTTCAGATGCTTGACGGCTAAGGTGGAGGGTGATGGGCATGCGTTTAGCGATGTCGTCAATAATCCAAAATGAGAAACTCACCCTTTTTATGGATTCTTCAAAGGCGACTAAGCTGGAAAGTGCTCATAATTGTTCCTACGGGCTCAAATTAGTAGAATAGATTTTGCAGCAGGGCCAGTGTTGTCACCCTCCGTAGAGATTCATTTACAGGTATTTCTTGACTTACAACAGTTCATTTAGTCACCAAAGTTTGTTGTTGTTAGTTGCGAAGTCGTGTCCGACCCATTGCGACCCCATGGACAATGTTCCTCCAGGACTTCCTGTCCTCTACCATTTTCTGGAGTCCACTTAAGCTCATGCCTACTGCTTCAGTGACTCCATCCAGCCACCTCATTCTCTTGTCGTCCCCTTCTTCTCTTGCCCTCCATCTTTCCCAGCTCTTCTCCAGTGAGTCCTTCCTTCTCATTAGGTGGCCAAAGTACTTGAGTCTCAACTTCAGGATCTGGCCTTCTAAAGAGCAGTCGGGGTTGATCTCCTCTAGGACTGACCGGTTTGATCGCCTTGCAGTCCAGGGGACTCGCAGGAGTCTTCTCCAGCACCATAGTTCAAAGGCCTCAATTCTTTGGCGCTCAGCCTTTCTTATGGTCCAGCTTTCACAGCCATACACTGCAACTGGGAAAACCATGGCCTTGACTATATGTACTTTTGTTGGCAGGGTGATGTCTCTGCTTTTTAGTATGCTGTCTAGATTTGCCATAGCTTTCCTCCCCAGGAGCAAGCGTCTTTTAATTTCTTGGCTGCAGTCCCCATCTGCGGTGATCTTGGAGCCCAGGAAAGTAAAATCTGTCACTACCTCAATTTCTTCTATTTGCCAGGAATTGAGAGGGCCGGATGCCCAAAAGTTACAACCACACTAAAAAAAGCGACTTTGGACCATTTTTCACACTTTATGACCGTTGCAGCATCCCCTGGGTCACGTGATCAAAATTCGGATGCTTGCCAACTGACTCATATTTATGAGGGTTGCAGCGTCCCGGGGGTCATGTGATTCCCCTTTGCCACCTTTTGACAAGCAAAGTCAAGGGGAAGCCGGATTCTCTTAACGTCCGCACGATTCCCTTATCAACTGCAGTGATTCACTTAACAGCTGTGGCAAGAAAGGTCGTAAAACGGGGCAAAATTCACTTAACGACTCTGGTGTAGCAGCGGAAATTTTGGGGCCAATTGTCGTAAGTTGAGGACTGCCTTCTACGTGAAATCTTTGTTATGTTCCCATTTGGCGGTTCTCCTCATGTAGGAGAAACCTCTGCACATCTGATGATAAAGAAGCATAGCAAATGGGCCTCAATGGAAGGGAAGTACCTGCTCTTTTAAGTTTTCTTCTGTGCACAAAAGTTTGTGACGTGATGTACAGTTATGACACGTATATATTGGAAAGAGAGATGGCTAGATGCGAATGTCATACATATTCTTTTGGCCTTTGTTTTTTTTTCCCCTCCAGTAATTTCAGTGGAATTAAAAAATTCAGCAGCTGCAGCATTGTAGACTTCCAAAATTTCATTAAGTTCAAAAGCGCCCCTTGCCTTTCTAATCGGCCAAATTTGAAATTGTACTCTCAGAAGAAACTGTCGAAAGGGAAACCGGCTTGTGGGAATGGTATTTTGGAACCTGGAGAGAAATGTGATTGTGGCAGTGTTGAGGTGGGTATTTGAGAACCATTTTCAGATGTGTTGATTTAAATATGTATGCTGTCCTCTACCAGAGGCTCCTGATGTTTGTCAGAAGGGAGCATAAAATCATTAAGGTAGGATAATTCTCACCTAGGTAGAGATGCTTTGAAAAAAAATCACCATTAAATTTGCGTTCATCCCCTAACTTCTTCCTTCATGCCTCTCTGCCTGGGAATTTTAAAATGTATTAGCTACAATTCCCTTAAAATGAAATATGTATTTAGATTAAAAACAGAAAAACTAAGATAAAGATCAACTCTGCAGTTACCTGAATGTTGAAGCTAAGATAGCAAGATTCAGCTTAAGTCTTAAAACATACAGATGTGAAGACTACTATAATAACCACTCTTTAAAGCTGCTGGTAAGGATCAGCAGCAGTTCCAAAAGCTTGGAAACTGTAGGAGATCAGCACTGGAGTCCTTTTGTAGCAGTGATTGCATTGCCCAGCACAACTGCAGCTTAACACACATGCAATCATTCAATGCAATGGAATATCTGCTGCCTTCCCAGTGTGCACAGGTCAAATTCCTAAGTTTATTTACGAAGAAAATTCTTTTTCTTAAGCTGGTAATTTCCTCCAGCCTTGTCCATTTTCCATTTCTTCTCTTTGGACTCACCTTTGAATATTTTTCACTCACATGAATTGAATCCACAGTAATGAATAGAAGGTGTAAAAGTATTGCCCAGAATTGCAGCTGGTTTTCGTGCTTACTTACCTTGCAACAATAATTGGACCTACCTGTTTGCAAAAGAGCTGTCTTTTCTAAGAAACAGTTCTTCCCTGCTTTCTCATCTCTCCATTTCTTCTCTTGTTGACTTCTTTCCTCCTCCTCCTCCTCCTCCTCCTCCTCCTCCTCCATTGTTCTTCTACTATGAAAACTTTGAAATTAAAGTTGCAGCTTTCTGCAGCTTTCTTCTTTATCAAAGAGTGAAATGCCTTAACAGTGCATGGATATTTTGATTACCCAAAGAATGATCATAAAATCAACATGTATGTCTGTGTGTTGGGAGGATTTTGGAAAAACAAATTATGGGAGTGAAATAGGGAAGTATGTCAGACTTGGGAGGGAGCTTGATGTCACAAGGATGGGAAAAAGTGCTCACCCAGGTTGGTTCTTTGCAACATTCTGAACTGAATTTATCTCCTTGTGTGTCTAATCACACTGGGCCAAAATAAAGTATTCAGTTGCAAAGAACCAATCTGGGTGAGCACTTTTTCCCATCCTTGTGACATTTGTTGTGTGATCACAAGACAGGACAGTTTTTCTGCTTAATGAAAGCACTCTAGGATGCTGGCCTAATCAAAAGCTGTTCAGTTTCCTTCCTTTTGCCAGAAATTGGAGATGTTTTTATTTCAATGGATTTTCCTACCACTGCAAATAGCAGGAGCAGCTTGTGGAACTTAATTCTGATATAACACTACATTAAGCTTTTCATTTATTCCTGAACTTCAGAAAAGAATTTTCAAAAGCTTTGGGCTTATGTATTGAAATGCACCAGGAATAAACTGATTTTATTGAAATGCATCAGTTGTTTTTAAACATTATGGCTGAAATATTAGCTAGTTCTCTACCATGTGGGAGACCTTATCTTGCCTGTCTCAATTTATCCAGATTGTATTGAAAGGAACATTTAATTTTTACTAAGGGTCTCCAGAGATACGAAGGATGAGACATTAAATGTGTTTATGTTGGAATCAACATCTAATCCAGCTTTTTTGGGGGGGGGGAACCCACTATACAGCCATATTCCTTAACCCTATGAACATTGCACAGTTCACTACAAGTGGTGTCATGATTTTCTTTTCAGCATTGTAAAAGGAGTAAATGTTGTACTAGCAGTTGTACGTTTCAGCGGGGAGCCTTGTGCAGTAATGAATTGTGCTGTGAAAATTGCAAGGTAAGGCATCGTAAGATATGAAATGCGGGAGATGGGAAGCTGTGGGGTTTAGGCCTGATAGAACTATTGGGTGAATATCAAGCAGCTGCTTTCCAATCTTGAGGACTAGAGGAGAATGGACAAATATCCAGAGACTCAAAAATGTAGGAATAAGAGGGCAGGAAATATATAACGTTGTCCTTAAACATCACCTGGAAATTTAAACTATAAGAAATGTAGTTTCATGTATGTTTATAGAGCAGGTATTATAGGAGATGACCAGGCAGAGCTTGAGAGAGGGGTCAAATGTGTCACCATTTTGGAATCGCTGCGCTCCCACAAGAGATCTAAGTCCTGCCCACCTTGAATTCTGTTGACTCTTACCTACTGCCAATTTGGTTTGACCATTATTAGTTCAGATTCTTGCAGAGGTTTAGCGTGCAATAAAATGTTACATTCCTTTGAACCGCCTGGATTCCCGATTTCCTGAGCTTGACAGGCAGGTGATTTCCACATGCTGACACTGTTACTGAAGCTACATTCGATTCCAGTTTGGTTCTGAAGACCCTTTAAGGCAGGGGTGTCAAACTGCCGGCCCATGGGCCGGACGCCTCACGTGGAAGCCGCGCCCACCCCATTGTCGGCAATGGCAAAACCGTCCCGATAACGTTGCATGACGTCACGTGATGTCGCGAGTTTGACATGTCTGCTTTAAGGTGTTAGCTATTATCAAACCCATCTGACTTGGAACCTGGTATCTTCAAGACAATTATTCTGAGTAGGATTAGCCTGTCTGGAACATGTAGGCAGAGAGCGCCTGTTAAGACTCTCCACATATTGTGTTTTCAACAAGAACAAAATGGGCATTTTATGATGGCTCTCCTCCTAGGGCAGGGGTAGGCAACCTTGGCTCTTTTATGACTCATGGACTTCAACTCCCAGAATTCCTGAGCCAGCCATGCTGAGGGGAAAGGGAGTTTCCAAGCTGAGCCATGCTGGCTCAGGAATTCTGGGAGTTGAAGTCCACGAGTCATAAAAGAGCCAAGATTGCCTACCCCTGTCCTAGGGAATATCTTGCTCCAGGAGGCAAGAGTAACTTCTTGCTTTGACGGTGTAAAGGCTTGTTAATTCTTGAAGGACTTTGGGGAGCACACTGAATGTGGCATTATAAATACATATTGATGGAAAATAGGACTGTAATGCTGCCACATTACTCTTATTACTATAATATTGTTTTATTTCGTTGGCTTTTGCCATGCATGTAATTGGATTGTATGCTTAGAGTAACCTGCAGTAAAAAAAAAACTATAAAGCCTCATCAAACAAATCAAAATATTCCTAGGGCTCAATTTCTGTGTTCTGCAGTAGATGGCTTTTCCACACATGTATAGCTTCTTGTCTGCAATAAAACAGCTTACTTAGCTATGACATGTCTATGGTTTCTGCTCTAAGCAAGTTTCTGAATACAGGTAGTTCCTGACTTACAACAGTTCATTTAGTGACCGTTTGAAGGTACAATGGCACTGAAAAAAGTGACTTATGACCGTTTTTCACACTTTCGACCATTGTAGCCTCCCCACGGTCATGTGATCAAAATTCAGACACTTGGCAACTGATTCATATTTATGACTGTTGCAGTGTCCCGGGATCATGTGATCACCTTTTGCGACCTCTTGACACGCAATGCCAATGGGGAATCCAGATTCACTTAACAACCATGTTACTAACTTAAAAAGAACAGTGATTCACTTAACAGCTGTGGCAGGAAAGGTCGTAAAATGGGGCCAGCTTTACTTAACAACTGTCTCGCTTAGCAATAGAGCTTTTGGTCTCAATTGTGGTTGTAAATTGGGGACTAACCTGTACTCCACTCAATATTTGTTTCAGAGGTGAAGGTCTTAGCCAGGAGTCTTCAAACTTGGCAACTTTAAGACTTGTGGACTTCAACTCCTGAGGGCTGGCTGAGGAATTCTGGGAGTTGAAGTCCACAAGTCTTAAAGTTGCCAAGTTTGAAGACCCCTGGTCTTAGCTGATGCAGCATGATACTAAGTGGGTAAGACCATCTGACTCACGGTGACAAGGTCCATCTTTTTTGGCTTTCAACTTGATTTTTTGCTTTGGTTTTTAAGGTTTCTTCCCTTTAGACCATAGTACACCACTCACCACTCACGTGTCATAATATGTGAGAACCCAATGGCACCCTAGTCATCAGCTGGACTCTTCGTAATATAACAGATGTTCCTTGTCCATTTTGTTCTTTATCTCCCTGCCTAGTTTAAGCCAAGAGACACAATATGTAGACGAGCATCAGACAAGCATTGTGACTTTCCTGAGTACTGCAATGGGAGTTCGGCTAGTTGCCCGGCCAATGTTTATGTTCAGAATGGGGTCAGTTGTGCCTCTAACACCGGCTTCTGTTATGGTGGATCCTGTCAATCGGCTGACTTGCATTGCCAGGAGTTCTTTGGATCACGTATGTTGAAACAACTAATTTTGATTCTTTTCTGTCCCCTTAATGCAAGGAAGACTTTTCCTGACCGCGGTTTAACACCATCAACCCCCCCACTGCCTTTCCCCTGGGATCGCGTTTTGTCTGCAGAAAAATGATCCTCGGCCCTTATCATCACCAGCTTTGAATCAGGTTTCTGTATCATGATTCTTGGCAATGATCAACTGCCACTTCTCAACTTGCAGATTATCCCAGATAATGGATCCCAGCATGCCTTGGGGAGAAAGAGCGTCTCTAGTGCCCCTCTCAGTTTACAGCCTGAAACAAAACTGACTGGAGACTTCTCACGTTCTTCACAACCTTGTTTATATCTGAAAAGGGCAGAGAAATTATTTTTGTTGCAAACTATTTGGAGAGGCAGTGATATGGGAAGTAGTGTAGAAATCTATATCTGTATATATATACTGTGTTTCCCCAAAAATAAGACCCGGTCTTATATTTATTTTTGCATCAAAAGATGCATTAGGGCTTATTTTCGGGGAAATACGGTATCAGGATGATCGGCCTGGCCAGGCGCCTCACCCCCCCCGGCGCACAAGTGTGCGTGAGCCGACGGTGTCCGGCAGCAGCCGCAGCCCACCGGCCCCTTGGCGCAGTGCAGGTAAGTCCGAGCACAGAGGCAGAGGGGGGGGGAGGCAGGCAATCCGGATGTGCTGTGCGGCTGTGTGGTTCGTAGGAGACTCGCGTGGCAGCACTGGCAGCAGGTGGAGGCAGAGGCACGGGGGGGGGGAGCAGGCAGGCGATCCAGATGTGCCGCTCACTCTGTCCCACTGTCCCTCGGCTTGCTTGCGGCCGTGCTGGGACAGGTGGCTGTGCGGCGTGTTGGGCTTGCCTGCCCCAGCGTGGCCATGGACAAGACAAGAGATGATGGGATGGAGTGGGCGGTGCATCGGGATTGCCTGCCTCCCCTCTATGCCTCTGCCTGCTTCCGGTGCCGCCACGCAAGCCTCCCGTGAGCCAGACAGCCGCACAGCGCGTCCGGGTCACCTGTCGGCCCTCGCATGCTTGACCCCCCTGGGCTTATTTTTGGGGTAGGGATTATATTAGGCACATCCTAAAAAATCAGGCTAGGGCTTATTTTCTGAGTGGGTCTTATTTTCAGGGAAACACAGTATGTGTGTTTGTGTGTGTGTATTTGTACACTACTTTCCATATCACTGCCATTTATATATGCTATCCGTCTTGTAAATTTTGCCATATATATGTATACGTTCAAACTAGACTGTGATGTTTCTGTGTCATATATGTGTCTGTATGTGGGTATATGCATAATGGTCTTTTGAGAGCTGAATGCAATGAAATTTCATTTTAATGAATGTTGATTAGTGTACATTTAAAGTGATAATAAAAATTCTATTCTATTCTGTTCTGTTCTGTTCCTGTTCCTGTTCCTGTTCTGTTCTATTAATGTATATATGACTGTTCAAAGTTACAATGGCACTGAAAAAAGTGACTTATGACCAATTTTATGACCTTTCTTGCCATAGTTATAAGTGAATCATTGCAGTTGTTATGACTGTTTTTCATACTTAACGACCTTTGCAGCACCCCCATGCTTATGTAATTGTAATTCAGATGCTTGTAATTCAGATAATTGTAATTCAGACTCACATTTATGATGGTTGCAGTGTCCTGGGGTCATGTGACCATCTTTTGCAACCTTTTGACAAGCAAAGTCAATTGGAAAACCAGATTCACTTAACAACCGTGTTAGTAACTTAACAACTGCAGTGATTCACTTAACAACTGTGGCAAGAAAGGTCGTAAAATGGGGCAACATTCACTTAATAAATGTCTCGGCAACAAAAATGTTGGGCTCAGTTGTGGTCGTACGTTGAGGACCACCTGCATATGAAATGAATAAAGTCAGTAAATGGGGGATTAATGCCGACTTCTGGTTGTAACGCAACTCCTCCTCATCCCTCAAAAGAGAACTCTCTCATCCTCCTTTTCCTTTTAAAATAAATATGCATTTTTGGAAGTGGCCGTCATGCTTCCCTGCCCTCGGCCCTCTCCACAGTCTCTGCGGAAGCAACTTAACAATGGCTTCCGTGCAGTGGGTGCTTTTTTGCAAAGTGGTTTGTAATCAAAGACAATTTTCTCCTGCCCTTCAAAAAAGCTATGGGGTTCACCAGAAAATCTTATTTTTGTCCCAATGCTAACACACTCTCTCCTGCCCACCCATAACAGCTTATTTGATAGGAGTGAATGCGAACTGATTGAAATAAAAACAAAGACAACCAAATGGTCACATCCTGATATAAGTTATTTTTGCTCTTCTAACCAAACGTCTAGGGTCAAGAAACGCTCCGCAAGTGTGTTACGAAGCAGCGAACAGCCAGGCTGATAGATTTGGGCACTGCGGCTTTGATCTCAAAAGGAAATTTAAGACTTGCTCTTTTCGGTAGGCGATTAGGCAATAAAGAATAAATGGAAATGTTTTGTTTTGGGAAGAGGTGCTATTGGAGGGAATGAGATTTGATCCCTGGCCTGAGTTTTAGATAGATAACATTTTAGTGTCATTTTTTTCCCCCTGTGGGCACAATGGCACAAATTAAAAATGAAATTTAGTTGCTTCCTCTCAAAGTGTACACATACATAATACATTTAAAACATACTATATACAACATATAATATAGACATATAAAATATTTTCTTGGACCAGATTATAGAACATAGAATAACAGGGTTAGAAGGGACCTAGTCCAGAGGTCCCCAACCTTTTGGGCACCAGGGACCGGTTCCGTGGAGAAAGTTTTTTCTGCGGACTGGAGGGTGTGTGGTTTTGTGTGCTGCCTGCATCCCATGGATGGGGCTTTGCTTGTTTGTGCAGGCCAGTTGCTGGCATGCCGCGGCCCGGTACCGGTCCACGGACCGGGGGTTGGGGACCCCTGTTCTAGTAGTCTAAACCCCTGCTCCAGCAGGAGTTCCTGTACCATTTAAGACAAATGGCCATCCAGTCTCTTTAAAAGCCTCCAGTGACGGAGTACTCACAACTTCTGGAAGCAAGCGATTCACTGATTAATTACATCATAAATTAATTAATTATAATGGATTGTGTTGGATAAGTCAATATTATTGTATTGTATTGTATTGCAAATTATATATGTTATTATATGTTGTATATTATGTTATATGTTACTATATGTTATGTATGTTATTATGTTACATATGTGTTATGTTATAGTATATGTTATTATATGCTATTATATGTTACATTGTTATTGTATGTTATATGCTATTATATATTATATGTTATGTTATTATATGTTATTATATGTTATATGTTATTATATTTTATATTCTATTTTATTTATTATTTTATAGACAATAATTTTTATTTCCAGTATTTATAATAACTGTAGTCGATTGTGCTGGATAAGTGAATGATTCTTTCTGAAGCTGCAGTTGTGTAGAAACAGAAGGGAGAAGTATTAACTGTACAGAATAAAGCTAGAGAGAATTGTTGAGTTGCCGTAGGTCAGACGACCCTCAGAGAGGAGTCCAAAACAGTCAAGAGAGCTGCAGCTGTCACCTCCAACACCCACCTTTGCCACCAAGGCTATCAGGAAACCTTTTATATATATCCATTTTGCTGGAAAGGTGGAAGGAAAAAAATTAGGAATGAAAGTCTGGAATATAGACCTACGTAAATAGGCCTTGGTTTCAGTGGACTGCAGTACACAAATCTCTGTATGTGGGACTTCATTCTTCTCTGCAGTAACAAAACAAGGAAATACAGTTTTTGATTCTTCTGCTAAGTAAGCCCGGGCCTGTATAAAGGATTAAATTGGGAGAGGCCAACTTAGTTCAAAGCCAGGCCTAGAATGAACATAGCTTTTTGCTATAAATGGTGGGGATGGGAAAAAAAGGACCAAACTTGCCTTGTGATGTGACAAGTCAAAGCCTGCCTTTTATACATGTGCCCTGACTTTGGACACAAATGCGTAAATTGTGGGGTTTTCATTGTGGTGTTACAATGCATGTCTTCTCATTTGCTCCCCTGTGGATGGTTGAGGATGTTTGGGCTAGGAAATCAAGAGCAGAACAGTGCTGGTCTGGCGGGTTGGAGAGATTTTAATGCACACTGTATGATTTTCTCTTCCCTTCCCTTTCTTTCTCTTTCTCTTTCTCTTTCTCTTTCTCTTCTCTTCTCTTCCTCTTCCTCTCCTCTCTTCCTCTCTTCTCTTCTCTTCTCTTCTCTTCTCTTCTCTTCTCTTCTCTTCTCTTCTCTTCCCTTCCTCTTCCTCTTCCTCTTCCTCTCTTCCTCTCTTCTCTTCTCTTCTCTTCTCTTCCTCTCCTGTCTTTTTCTCTTCTCTTCTCTTCTCTTCTCTTCTCTTCTCTTCCCTTCCCTTCCTCTTCCTCTTCCTCTTCCTCTCCTCTCTTCCTCTCCTCTCTTTCTTCTCTTCTCTTCTCTTCTCTTCCTCTTCCTCTTCCTCCTCCTCCTCCTCCTCTCCTCTCCTCTCCTCTCCTCTCCTCTTCTCTTCTCTTCTCCCTCCCCTCTGCTCCCCTCCCCTCCCCTCCCTTCCCCTTACTCTACTCTACTCTACTCTACTCTACTCTACTCTACTCTACTCTACTCTACTCTACTCTACTCTACTCTACTCTACTCTGTACTCTCTCCCTTCATCTTCACCTCACCTCAATTTTTACAGGGATATCAGATGTGGAAAGTTAATTTGCACATATCCCTCCGACGCTCCTTTTACTAAAATTAATGTTCCCGTCTTGTATATACCGGTGAAGAATGTTGTCTGTGTGTCATTGGACCTTAAAAATCCAGAAGGTACACCCGACCCTATGATGGTGAAAGAGGGTACAAAATGTGGACTTGGTAAGGTAAGAAAAACAACCTGGAACAGTGATGCTCTAAGTAATACTAATTCTGTAGTAGGCAATATAACATTTGGGTAGTGGAAACATCTGGAGAAAGGCAGATGATCAATATAAATCAATACTATTTATTAATAATAACGAGTAATGTTTTCTGGCATGATACTGCTAACATCATCAAACAACAACGTCAGCCTATCCCAGGTACCTGTGAAAGACTCAGTCGGTGGATGAAATTGCCAGCTCCAGTCTAAACATCTGGCTGTGTGACCAATCATCAACATGACAATATTTTGAATTATTGTCAACAGCAGCAGCAATAATACCACCTTTCTTAGGATCTAGAATTTCAGACTTTGGTCTTCTACCAAGGGTTGGTCTGAATTCCTCAAATGGGTGCCTCTGAGCTTATGTGAGTTATAAATCTATCCAGTGAAGTATCAGTACCATAACAGAGGCTTAGGAGATAGAGATTCTTTAGAACATACAATAATAGAGTTGGAAGGGACCTTGGAGGTTTTCTAGTCCAGGGGGTCCCCAACCCCCGGTCCGTGGACCAGCACCCGTGGACCAGCACCCCGCACAAACAAGCAAAGCCCCATCTGCAGGATGCAGGCAGCCCTCTCTGGTCCGTGGAAAAATCTCCACAGAATTGGTCCCTGGTGCCCAAAAGGTTGGGGGCCTCTGTTCTAGTCCAACCCCTTGCTCAAGTAGGAGACCCTATTCCGAATGGCTGTCCAGTCTCTTCTTGAAAGCCTCCAGTGATGGAGGACCCACAACCTCTGGAGGCAAGCCATTCCAGTGATTAATTGTTCTCACTGTCGGGAAATTTCTCCTTAGTTCCAGGTTAGATCTCTTCCTCCCAGTTACTTCTCATCCTGCCCGCAGATGCTCTGGAGAATAGGTCACCCCCTCTTCTCTGTGACGGTACCTCAAGTACTAGAAGACAACTATCATGTCACCCCTGATCTTTCTCATCATTAGACTAGATCAGGGGTAGGCAACCTGGGCTCTTTTATGACTCGTGGACTTCAACTCCCAGAATTCCTGAGCCAGCCATGCTATGCTGGCTCAGGAATTCTGGGAGTTGAAGTCCACGAGTCATAAAAGAGCCACGGTTGCCTACCCCTGGACTAGATATACCGAGGTCCCTCAGTTATTCATTACACGATTTAACCTTCAAATCCTTCATCATATTTGTTGCTCTTCTGCACTCTTTCTAGGGTCCCAACCTATTTTTTTGTATCTCTACTGGCCGTGTTGACATGGAGGGACAGCCTGAGAAGGAAAAGATGTTATAGGACATGCATTCCTCGACTTACAACCTCAATTGAGGCCAAAAGTTATGTTGCTAAGCGAGACATTTTTTAAACTGAATTTTGCCCCCATTTATGACCTTTCTTGCCACAGGTGTTAAGTGAACCACTGCAGTTGTTGTTAAGTTAGTAGCACGGTTGTTAAGTGAATCTGGTTTCCCTGTTGGCTTTGCTCATCAGAAGGTCGCAAAAGGGGATCACGTGACCCCGGGACACTGCGACCGTCATAAATATGAATCATCTGAATTTTGACCACGTGACCATGGGGATGCTGCAATGGTCTTAAGTGTGAAAAACTGTCATAAGTCACTTTTTTCAGTGCTGTTGGGACTTCAAACGGTCACTAAACAAAGTGTTGTAAGTCGAGGACTACCTGTATAGTGGGTCTCTACAGAGATCCAGTTTTAAAGTCCACGCTAAGCCACGGACGTTCTCATGGTGAGTTTCGATCAAGTCACCCTCTCTCAGCTGTGCCTCACGGTGTTACGGTGGAGAAAAATGAGAGCCGGGAAGGTTTTATACCAGGGCTTTTCAAACAGTGGTACGGGTACCACCTGTGGTACATTGGCACCTGGCAGGTGGTACGCGACCATCCTAGAAAAGTAGCGGGGGAGGGGAATGAGCTGAACCGGTGGCAGCAACGCACAAGCCTGAGTGAGAGACGGCTGGAGCTGCAGGGCTGTCAGGGCTCAGTGGAACGCCAGGATCAGTGCCAGGCTCCAGCTGGAGCTCGGCGCTGATCCTGCTGCTTCTGCTGAGCCCTGAAGAAGCACCAATCAGCTGGAAAGCAGCACTGATCCTGGCACTTCTGCTGAGTCCAGAGGAAGCGCCGATCAGCTGGAATGTTGCAGCATCTCCAGGGTCTTGTGATTTACATTCAGATGCTTGGCAGCTGATTCATATTTATGACGGTCAGTGTCCCAGGGTCATATGAAGTGACTAAAACCTTCTGCAACCACCCAGCAGATGGGGGGGGAATAAAAACCAAACACCCCCCCACCCCACCCCCGCTGCCAATCCTCAACAGAAATGCTCACAACAATGAAAACCTCGGACAGGAGGAAGAGCGCCCCCGGGCAGGCAGGCAGGTGTCTTGCTCGGCTGTGGCTTGGGGGGCACCTTTTTCAGTGTCATTGTAACTTCGAACAGTCACTAAGCGAACTGTTGTAAATCGAGGACTACCTGTACTTTATCACTTTTTTTTTTTTTTGGTCATCAAGTTTTTGACACCTTGCTAGGCGACTGGTGGTACTCGGATGTTGCCATATCCTAAAAGTGGTACAATGGGTCAAAAGGTTGAAAAGCCCTGTTTTATACAACGCGTTAAGCTCCTGGAGGACAAGCAGCGCGTCAATCTTAACAAGCCAATAAATGAAGCCTTTTGAAAAAAAAGCATTTCTTGTTTTAAAACCCGGAAAAAATATATTGTTCCTTGTAGATTTGCCTCAGACAAAAATGCGAAAGCTACGACATTCTGAGTTATGATTGTGATTCTGCGGAAAAATGCTCAGGACATGGGGTAAGTAAAAAAAAAATTGATTAAAGTTAAAAAAAGTTAAAAAAAAAAAAAGAATTTCTTTCTTGGGCCAAAAAAGGAAAGAAAGCATCTTGATCGTGATAAAGTCAGTTTGGAATTCGAGACCAAGTTGGTCTAGTGCAGTGTTTCTCAACCTTGGCTGCTTGAAGATGTGTGGACTTCAACTCCCAGAATTCCTTGCTGGCTGGGGAATTCTGGGAGTTGAAATCCACACATCTCCAAGCAGCCACGGTTGAGAAACACTGGTCTAGCTGTTAAGACACCAGGCTGGAAAATTGGAGGCTGTGAGTTCAAGTCATTAGTCATGAAAGTTGGCTAAGTGATTTGGAACCAGTCACTTTTTCTCGGCCTAACCCACCTCACAGGATTGTTGTGGACAAAATAGGAGGAGAAAGTGTGTGTTAGCCACCTTGAGCTATTTGTAAAATGATAAAGGCGGCGTGCAAATAAATAAAAAAAAAGGGAATTGCAATGCTCATTAAAAATGGATAGTGCTTTGATTGTCCAGTTGCAGTTACGACCTTGGGTTTTTTTGACCCCACCACCTCTATGAATACCTGCAGGTGGGGCACCCAGTGCTTTAAATGGATGCGCTACACCCACGTTCCCCAGGCTGTTGTCCTCAAGATGTAGACATAGCTCAATATGCAAGGTGGCTTTTTTTGCAGGACAAAGTCCTTATCTGGGCGGGCTACGGCACAATCTATAAGTAATGGATTTGATTAAAATCAAAATTCTATCTATGAATAGAGAGAATGATATTACACCCAGGTAATGTTTATTTATTTGTTTATTAAATTTATAGGCCACCCACCTTGTGGTTCGAGGTGGCTTACAATGTAACCCTGGCTCTGCCATCATTAGTCTTGCTCTCTGGTTAATCAACTGGCTATTTTTGTATCTACTTGTATGTTTGTATTACTTTTATTCTTTTGATGTGGTCAAATCGCTAATTCAATAAACCTCTCCCCTCCCCTCCCCTCCCCTCCCCTCTCCCTTTTCCCTTCTCTCCTCTCCCCTTTCCCTCCTCTCCTCTCCTCTCTTCTCCTCTCCCTTTTCCCTCCTCTCCTCTCCTCTCCTCTCTTCTCTTCTCCTCTCCCCTTTCCCTCCTCTCCTCCTCTCCTCTCCCTTTTCCCTTCTCTCCTCTCCTCTCCCCTTTCCCTCCTCTCCTCTCTTCTCCTCTCCCTTTTCCCTTCTCCTCTCCTCTCCCCTTTCCCTCCTCTCCTCTCCTCTCCCTTTCCCTCTCTCTATCCTCTCCTCTCCCTTTCCCTCCTCTCCTCTCCTCTCTTCTCCTCTCCTCTCCCTTTCCCTCCTTCCTCTCCTCTCCTTTTCCCTTCTTCCTCTCCTCTCCCCCTTCCCTCCTCTCCTCTCTTCTCCTCTCCTCTCCCCTTTCCCTTCTCTCCTCTCCTCTCCCCTTTCTCTCCTCTCCTCTCCTCTCCTCTCCTCTCCTCTCCTGCCCTGCCCTGCCCTGCCCTCCTTCTATCCTCTTTCCCTTCCCTTCTCCCTCTCCTCTTTCTATCCCTTTTCCCCTCCTCTCCTCTCCTTCTATCCCCTTCCCCTTCCCTCCTCCTTTCCATTCCATACATTCTGTTCTGTTCTGTTCTGTTCTGTTCTGTTCTATTCCCATTCCATTTCCACTGATAACTTTTCCACTTGTCAAAAGCATCCTCCCATTTGGAACTGAAACCACCCGACTGCAAGATTGAAATCCGTTCAGATTTTCTCTTACTGGTTTTTCAGGTATGTAACAACAAAAGAAATTGCCACTGCGACCCAGGCTGGGCTCCTCCAGACTGCAGAATGAAAGGAAATCCTATGGGAGGAAGTATTGACAGCGGGCTTCGCTATCTGGATTTAGGTCAGTCAGTTGTATCTTACTGGGACATTCTCCCGTCAAGCCAATCAATTCAGCCATTTGATTGACCTGAGACCTTCTCTCTCACACACACATTCTCTCTCTCACATTCCCATGTTCCATTCTTTCTGTAGGCATTCCCCCCCCCCCCAGCCATGATGAGAGGACATGGATGACAAACACCTGATGATGTCATAATGCAAAACCTACCCCCTTGTACTTGAATCGTGGCATTGGACACCTTACCTAAGTTATGGGTTTGTAGTGTGACCTCAGAATGCCACGTTCTCCACTTGCCCCTGACAGACACCTGTAGTGATTTCTCCAGGCACTCTGCCTACCTCTGTCTGGACCTGGTTACATTTCCCTGCATTGGCATGGTTGCCCAGCCTGCACAACTGGAGAGAACCCATCCAGGTTTACAGACTTGTGTGAACTCTCTTTCTGTCTAGATGTTGCAAAAAAGGCCAGGGAAGACGGTATGCGGACGTGGATCCTGCTAAGCATTTTCCTTTTCCTGCCCATTATTATCGGAAGCAGCCTTTTGGCTGTCAAATGGAAACGTATCAAAAAATCTTGCTTCGACGATGATGAACTGGACGATGATTCCGAGTAAGTTTGCTTTGAACGGGGTGGACTCGCAGCCTTCTCAAAAGCGAAGAAGGGAGGTTTTGCAACCAAGCAACGTACCGGTGGCAGAGGCGTCTGCTAGTAGGGTCAAAAAAGTCAAGATGGCAGCCACAACGCACATAAAAAGGGTGGCTTTGCTTGGCGCAATTTCCCCCAGTATCATGCAATTTTTAAAAAGTATTTCTTTTCTTCTAAATCTACATTGCGACCTTAAGAACATTACACATTTTGAGCAATTGTATTTTAGGTTGTATAATAGGCTAAAGTAGCTTCAGGTGCACTGAAATCATGTCCTGCTCTTTCTTTAGCTGAATGGAACTGCGTAACAAATCTGGCATTCGTGTGTTTTTTAATTATCGGATTTTTTTGGCCAATATTTCTACCGATTTGGGCTAAAACCCAAAGACTGAAGAAGTAGAATAACCAGAAATGGCGTCTTAGCAGCCAGACTGATGTTTAGAATTACAGAATAATGTTTCTGAGGATATATTCAGCCCAGGAATTGATTTTTAGCCCCAGAACTGAACTTACAGTTTTTTTTTTCATCCACAGACGTCCTTCTGCTCCCTTCCCTGCATTCTATGTGGCCCAATCTAATGTAGAGCTTTTAATATTTACTACCAAATTGGTGTAGTGGTTAAGGCATCATGCTAAAAACCAGGAGACTGTGAGTTCCAGTTCCACCTTAGGCATAAAGCCACCTGGGTGACCTTAGGCCAGTCATTCTCTCTCAGCCCTAGGAAGGAGGCAACACCAAATTCTTCCTTAAAAATCTTGCTAAGAAAACTGCAGGGACTTGTCCTTGCTGTTTCTGAGCATCAGACATGATTGAATAGGAAAAAAAAACAACCCATTTTTTAAAAGTTGAAAGTTAAAAGGCTCTGTTAATCAACTGTATTATGACCCATTGACTGACCTTCTTTCCCCCCCCAACACCTGAATTGATTATAGGAAGAAACTGTGAGTTCAAGTCCCGCCTTAGCCATGAAAAACCGGCTGGGTGACTTTGGGCCAGCCACTCTCTTTCTCAGCCCAACCCACCTCACAGGGTTGTTGCTGTGGGGAAGATGGGAGGAGGAAGATGCATTGGATATATTTGCTGCCTTGAGCTGTTTGTGAAAATAATGATAAAGGCATAAATACCTGAAGACATAAAAAATAATCTTGATTGCTTTGACAACGCTAGCAAAATACGACAATGCAAAGAACGTATTTTCAAAACAAAATCAGAAAAATCATTGTTTTAACTATCCAGGGGTAGGCAACCTTGGCTCTTTTATGACTCGTGGACTTCAACTCCCAGAATTCCTGAGCCAGCCATGCTGAGGGGAAAGGGAGAGGTTTCCAAGCTGAGCCATGCTGGCTCAGGAATTCTGGGAGTTGAAGTCCACGAGTCATGAGGGGGCCATAGTTCCCCCATGCTGGCTCAGGAATTCTGGGAGTTGAAGTCCACGAGTCATAAAAGAGCCAAGGTTGCCTACCCCTGAACTATACCAACGGTGTAAAACTCTCTTAAATCATCTACTGTTGCTTTCTAGGTCTTATTCTAGATCAGAAGAGAGTAGCACATCGGAAAAAACAAGGTAAGCCTCTAGAAAGCCGATCTGGGCAACCTCCTGCAATCTAGAACCACATTTTGCCTTTGGGAAAAGGTGAGTTTATTTCGTAAGAGCAGCTGCTGCTCTAGGCAAAGCCTTGTTCTGTTCCATTTTAATTCTAAATAGACAGAAACGAAGGACTGCCAAATCCAGAGGCTTGGATGGCAAACGTTCCTGGACCTTCTCCATCCCCTCTGATAGAATTGGTATCTAAGGGGGGGCTTTTATTTATCAGCCTGAGAAAGGGATGTGCGTTTTCTTCCCTTCTCCTTATTTTCAAAGCCACAAAGCAAACAATTTTTGGATGGGTAATTCTCATAATATTCTTTAACTAAAGACTTATCTCTTCCGTTAAATTTCAGCTAAACCAGACGCGATGTGAGCGGAGGAAAATTAAGACAGCTGCTTTCCATGGAAGAAAAGAGAGAGCAAGATCACTGCACATTTATGTATATGCCATCTAATAAATCACTGTTTAAAGCACGAATGATTGACTTTCTAGATTCCACTTTAGCATGGATGTGGGTCACACACCTCAATTATTTTGGGGGGTCAACTTTTTAATCAACTATAAAAGGCCACAGTACCAAGAGTCTGTAAACATATTGCATGTGGTTTTTTTTTTTTTTTTTTGCAGTTAGAGTCGTCCTTTTGCTATCTCCAAGTAAGTATCCTGTGTGCCTCACAATCCTTCTTTTGCATCAGTAAAGAAACCTGAAAATACAGGCAGCCCTTGACTTACAGCACTTCATTTAGTAATAATAACAACAACAACAACAACAACAACAATAATAATAAAGTTGGAAGGGACCTTGGAGGTCATCTAGTCCAACCCCCTGCTCAGGCAGGAAACCCTATACCATTTCGGACAAATGGCTGTCCAGTCTCTTCTTAAAAACTTCCAGTGTTGGAGCATTCACTGCTTCTGGAGGCAGGTTGTTCCACTGGTTAATTGTTCTAACTGTCAGAAAGTTTCTCGTTAGTTCTAAGTTGCTTCTCTCCTTGATTAGTTTCCATCCGTTGCTTCTTGTCCTGCCTTCAGGCGCTTTGGAGAATAGCTCGACTCCCTCTTCTTTGGGGCAGCCCCTGAGATATTGGAATACTGCTATCCTGTCCCCCCTTGTCCTTCTCTTCATTAAACTAGACATACCCAATTCTAGCAACCGTTCCTTATATGTTTTAGCCTCCAGCCCCCTAATCATCTTTGTTGCTCTTCTCTGTACTCTTTCTAGAGTCTCAACATCTTTTTTACATCGTGGTGACCAAAACTGGATGCAGTATTCCAAGTGTGGCCTTACCAAGGCATTGTAAAGTAGTATTAATACTTCACGTGATCTTGATTCTATCCCTCTGTTAATGCAGCCTAGCACTGTGTTTGCTTTTTTGGCAGCTGAAGCACACGGCTGGCTCCTATTTAAATGATTGTCCACTAGGACTCCAAGATCCCTTTCACAGTTACTACTATTGAGCAAGGTACCCCCTATACTATACCTGTACATTTGGTTTTTCTTGCCTAAATGTAGAACCTTACTTTTTTCACCACTGAATTTCATTTTGTTAGATAGCGCCCAGTGTTCAAGTCGGTCCAGAACCTCTTGTATCCTAAGCCTGTCTTCTGGAGTGTTGGCTATTCCTGTGTCTTGTTCTTCATCAAGGAAAGAACAGTCCATTGTCTTGAAAAAGCGCCTTTGAGACAACTATGACCTGGATGACAGAATCTCCCCGGGCCTTTCCTTAGGAGCCGTGGGGCACAGTAGTTGGAATGCAGCATTGGAGGCAAACTGTGCCCACTGCCAGCAGTTCGATCCTGACCGGCTCAAGGTTGACTCAGCCTTCCATCCTTCCGAGGTCAGTAAAATGAGGATCCAGATTGTTGGGGGCAAGAGGCTGACTGTAAAACCGCTTAGAGAGGGCTGTAAAACTCTGTGAAGCAGTTATATAAATCTAAGTGCTATTGCTAATCCATTTCTCCATGCTGTCTTTGTTTTCTCTGGAATTGCCAATGGCAAAGTAGGCCTGTTGGGGCCCCTTGTCCAAAATTCCCATCAAAATTCCTGGAAACAGCACTGACAAAAGATACTCAGTATGGCACACATTGTAGTAAAAACTCAGTTATAGACTAGAAACCTATGAGCTTAGACACTCTGCAGAAGACCCAAACTGAATTGAACTTGGAAATGGACAGAGAAAATGCTTAGTATTTCCCCCCCCTGCAAATTGGCTTTCTGATCAAATCGCCCACTTCATTCCTGTTCCTTTTCTTTAATCGAATGGAGAATATAAAAGCAAAATAAGGACAGCAATTTTGATTGGAAAGACAAGTATCAAGGAAGTATCAAAGACAAGTATCAAGGATTGGAAAGACAAGTATCAAGTATCAAGTATCACTTCAATAATTTTTATGCACATTGACTGGATCCATATCAACTACGTCTACCTCATCCCCTGTTTTTTTCAGAGAATGTCAAGCTTGCAATGTCTTTGGTACTGCTTTCATGGATTTTGATAAATATACAGTGCAACTAAACGGTTCATAATCGAACAAGTACACCGTGATTGTGTAAGCTTATTTATTTAGTTTATATCCAGAATACATGATGAGAAATGTTTTAGAAGAAAGAATTAGAATTAGAACTGCTGGAAGAGCCATCAACAACCTCAGATGTATTCAGTGTTTTTTTTGTAAGAAAAAAGGTGCTGGAATTCACATCATCTTAATTTTTATTAAAAAAAATATATATATTCAGTTCTTAGCAGGACTAGTGGTTGAGAAGTAATTAGTTTTTTTTTTCATTTTTAAATTTGGGGTCACTTTTACACTAAAAATTTAAAAAAGATTTTCAATTCACCAATGATTTTTTAAAATAAATAAATAATTTACCTTTCGCACGTAATCAATCACTGTACACACACCCACACACGTCAGTTGTGTAGCAAAACATAACGGTCGCCGCCCGCAGGAAGCACTCAGCGCGCGACCACACAACCAATCACAAGCCGAGCAGTGCCATAAGCCGAGCACCGCCATCACAACCAGTGCGGAATAAGTACGCATGCATCGGACTCGACACACAAGCAGCCCGCATGCACTGTTTTAATGATTTTGCTGCCGACCTGCTACGCTCGACAGGGCGAATCGAGTCCACTTGGACCAAACATCTTGGAAGTTCTTGGGCTTCCAAGAACATTTGCAGCCTAGCAAGTAAAAATACCCCCATTTTTGTTTCTCTTCTCATCCAGCAGATAGGCCTGCTCTTCTGACAGTGGAGACACTGCAGATGAATTAATTGGATCATCACTGCTCTAAGGTTTAGTCATGCGAGATAGGGGGCCCAGTGCAGGAGTGCTGCAAAGTTTAAAAAGAGATTTCTGTTTGCGAGAAAAAGGACCAGCCAGGCCTTTGGCATTGCGCAATGCAACATAACCCCCAGTGTCTCCAGGGAGATTGAGCTCCTTGCCTTTAAGCAGCTTGAGCAGGACTCCAAAGCTCCTAGTTCACCAGGTCTGGAGCAATAGCACTTCTCTCGGGGCTTGGGAGTGATGGGGTATGTAGTCTGACACGTTCACAGAGGGTCAGTGGCATCTGGGTGCTGGGATCCCACCATTGGTTTTCTATCTCCCCAGGGTGCTCATTCCACACTGAAAGCCACTCCGGTGCACGTGGAGCGATCCTCCTGAGCTCTTGGCCCCAGGGCAGAGCAAAGAAGTCTCCATCATCATCATCACCATCATCATCACCATCATCATCCCTGGATCCCAAGCGCGCCTTTCCTTACTGGATGCCTCTTCCCATGCGGAGCAGCAAGAACGCGGCGGCCGTCGAATTTCCAGGCGCAGACAGAAGCGCCCGGCGGCTACCGCGGGGTTCGGGCGCGTGGAAGCGCCGCGCCGCCGGGGCGTTCTCATTCCTGCGCGCCCGTTAGCGGTCGCCTGTGGCCGCCGGCGCCGCCTGCCTGGGCGCCCGCGATGGCCCTGCTAGCGCTGCCCTTGGCCCTCCTCGCCGTCTCCTTCGTGGCCCCGCAGGGTGAGTCCGCTGCGGCCCCCGGGACTGCGCTCCCCGAGCGCGGGGCGGTGGCAGCCTTTTGCGCCGCGGAAGAGCCCCGGGGAGAAGCGGCGGTGCGCCCTGAGCGGCGGAGCTTGGCCTCCCCAGTGGCAGGATGGGCCCCTTTAGGACCCTAGTAACAACCAGAGCTTATTGTGGTGGGGGTCATCATCCTCTTCTTATGGGGACAGTCACGCCACCCTTGAGGTGAGGCTTCCAGTAAGCTTGAACAGATAGGATAAAAACTCCACCCTCCTCCTCCTCCTCCATATATTATTGGTTTGCTTATCCCCCTGCCAATCGTGTGATGGTGGCAAATGCAAAGTGTCCACAGTGCAATTAATATATAAAAAAGGAACTTAAGCCATGGCAAAGAAACTCTAAAATGAGTGTTGTATAAACAATGCTCTTGGCAATGTTATATAGATTGAACCTTGATTTAAGGGATTATGTGCCATCAAGTCAGGGTTGACTCCTAGGACCACATAGACAGATTTTCTCCTTGATAATCTATCCCCAAGATAGATTATCAGTGTCCCCATTGCCACTGCAACTGAGCCCATCCACCTCACCGCTAGCTCATTCTTTTCTTCTCTGTCCACCTTTCCCGGCGACAGAGTCTTCTCCAGAGAACTGCGTGTGTGCACAAAGTGTCCAAAATGGGACAAATGGAGCTTCGCCATTTGTGCCTTGAATGAAAACTTGGGGCTGTCAATTTGGTACTTAGATAAGATATCACGAAACCTTAAAGCTATAGATTTGATTGATGGGTTGATTAAGTGTCATCAAGTACATTTCTTCTCCCAGCTGCCACATGGATTGATTGTGAGGGTGAAGTTTTGCTCTCCAAGCTTGTGGGTTGGTTTCCGAATGTTTCATTACCAAGCTAGGTAACATCTTCATCAGAGTTTAGTGGATGTCAGTGTTCTTCTGTTTATAAGGGCTTCAGGTGTGTGGGTGGGTCAAGTGAGGGATGGGTCACACCTGACCCATCACAAGACCCATCACAAGACCCTCACTTGACACACCCACACCTGAAGCCATTATAAACAGAAGAACACTGACACTACTTAAACTCTGCTGAAGATGTTACCTAGCCTGGTAACGAAATGTTCAGAAACCAACCCACAAGCTTGGAGAACAAACCTCCACCCTCATCCTACATCTGAGCTACAGATATTTGCCACTTTTGCAAATGGATTGATTTTCTCCATGATGAATCTATCCCTAAGCTGGTCTCTGAGGTCTTCTAATGGGACACTTATCCCCACTGTAACTGAGCCCATCCACTAGCTGCTGGTCAGTCCTGCATTGATTAGCTATGGAAATGTTGCTTGATTAACAATGGAAACTTTGGGCTCAATTGTAGCCGTAAGTCAAGAACTACCTGTACATGATTATGAGTCTCTCTCTCCTGCCTAGGGTCTCAGCGGTCATTTCTGCAGGTGATTGTTCCTCAGAGGAACCCAGCTCATGCCACTGGAAATAAGGTATTTCTTGGATTTTTCCTGGTCGGTTGTCAATGTTGTTAAACTCACCTTTTAACCTGCTCAGGAGTGTCCAACCTTGCAAGCCTTGGCAATAGTGGACTGAGGAATTCTGGGAGTCGCAGTCCACAAGTCTTCAAATTGCTGAGGTTGGACATCCCAGATCTAGGCCATCCTCTCACAACTGCCTTGATAAAAAGTTTAACAAGAGCACTTGACTAATGCAACTGGCTTTATGTGGGTCTCTTTTTGAAGATGACTTGAAGCTATTGTGTGTTCAGAGCACAGTACTCAATAACAATAATGACAATGCTTAGTTGATTAGTTCTCCGACTGTATCAAAATGATACAAAAATAATACAGAGTGAACAGTAGGATGTGTAGTATTCACAATAAATCATTACCTCTGTAAACGACCCCAGTCTGTAGTCTATCCTCTTCAAAATGGTCTTCGATACGAGAAGGGCAGTCTTGTTAGTGATGGGCAGGTTTGTTCTCTGCAAGAAATAAGATTCTCTTTGATAAAGTGAAGAAGCAGCTCTGCTCTTCTTGATAAAACCTTTTGCATCACAGCAAACCACTTCAGGCCAGTGCTGGGGCCTCCTCCTGGATTTTCGATTGAAGAAATGTCTCAACCATCACCTGGAGCACCAACTCTGTAAGGAAAGGTTGAGAGGGACTGTGGAGCAGAGCACAGGAAAGTCATAGGGCCAGTTTACCTGAAAGAGTTAGAGGAAGCAAGCTGTTTTGTGCAGGAGATTTAAGCACGATTTGCACAGGTTTTTCCACATTATTGTATCACCTGTCATTTCATGTTCAAATAAGATGAGGCAGAAAGAGCAGACAAACCAGCTTAGATCAGACCAGGTAGAATTCAGAAGTCATATCCTCTACATTTCTGCTGTAATACCTCAATCTGCCCCCTTCTTGGCTATATGGAAGGGAAGTCCCTAAAGAACTAATCAGAGCTCCCCTTTCATTCCATGCATCATAATATGCCAGGCATTATTTAGAATTAGAATTAGAATAACAGAGTTGGAAGGAACCTTGTAGGTCATCTAGTCCAACCCCCCGCCCAAGCAGGAGACCCTACACCATTTCTGACAGATGGCAGTCCAGTCTCTTCTTGAAAGCTGCCAGTGACGAAACTCCCACAACATCTGAAGGCAAAATTGTTCCATTAGTTGATTGTTCTCACTGTCAGAAAATTTCTCCTTATTTCTAGGTTGAATCTCTCCTTGATCAGTTTCCATCCGTTATTCCTTGTCTGGCCTTCAGGTGCTTTGGAAAATAGGTTGATCCCCTCCTCTCTGTGAGACCCCCTCAAATCTTGGAACACTGCTATCATGTCTCCCCTGGTCCTTCTCTTCACTAGACTAACCATGCCCAATTTCTGTAACCGTTCTTCATATGTTTTAGCCTCCAGTCCCCTGATCATCTTTGTTGCTCTTCTCTGCACTTTTTTTTTAAAGAGTCTCAGCATCTTTTTTATAGTGTGGAGACCAAAACTGGTTGCAATATTCTAGGTGTGGTCTCACTAAGGCTTTATAGAGTGGTATTAGTACCTCACGTAATCTTGATTGAATCCCTCTGTTAATGCAACTTAGGATTGCATTGGCTTTTTTGGCCGCTGCTGCACACTGTTGGCTCATATTTAATTGATTGTCCACTAAGACTCCAAGATCCCTCTCACAGTTACTGCTATTAAGCCTGGTTTCACACAATCTGTATGTGTAGTTTTGGTTTTTCTTGCCTAAGTGTAAGACTTTACTTTTCTCTACACTGAATTTCATTTTGTTAGATAGGGCCCAGTGTTCAAGTCTGCCAAGATCCATCTGGATCTTGAGCCTATCATTTAGAGCAATTTGCTATTGGAAATTCAGGATCTTATGTGATACAGATAAGAATCTGCCATTTGTTCCCTGGTTAACTGACCTTTTTTCATTACTTATTTCAAAATTCGTATGTGCTCAAACACATATAATAATACATATGAAACAATATAAATCTTGCTAATACAGGACACCTTTATCTTAATGTGTCTTAGAGGTGAGGCTGCTCTGCAGACTTTAATAGCAAGGAGAAATTCATGTCATGTGTCTTGTTGAGGTGATGGGAGCTATCACAAGCATGCCAAAAGTCAAAGAGGTGGGTGGGGTGGTAGGAATGGCAACCAGCCAGCTTGTCTATAGTGACTGACACACTCATAAATCGGGGCTGCAATGGATTACAGCAGGGGTCCCCAACCCCCGGTCCGTGGACCAGTACCGGGCCACGGCATGTCAGCAACCGGGCCGCATAAACAAGGAAAGCCCCATCCGTGGGATGCAGGCAGCACACAAAACCACGCCCCCTCCAGTCCGTGGAAAAACTTCTCTCCACGTAACCAGTCCCTGGTGCCCAAAAGGTTGGGGACCTCTGGATTACAGGACATTCATTGGTAGTGGGAAACACCAAAGTTTCATGTTTGTTTGGGAATGGTAGTGAGCTCTCCAAGGTGCTGATGGTGTTTGTCCTCTGTAGATGGACAATCCCTAATTGGCTTTTTAGGACTCTAGCCTGGCCAGGATAAATGCTGGTAATTATACCAATCTTTCTCCCTAGAGTTGGGTGATATAATGCTGGAAACATGTTCAGCTTGTTCAGTGGTCTAAAGACCCATTTCCCCCAAAACATTCTTAATTCAACAACCATACTCAGTTCAACAACCAAGTTCAGAGACCCCCCAGGACCTCACAGTTTCTTAATTCTTTATAAACCAGTGAAGCTTTCATGTACAGCCATGCCTTTTTTTAAAAAAATGTAGGAATGCTATCCTCTGCTTTTTAAGAAGGTTTCCTAAAAATGAACAATGAATAGGGTAGATCAGAATGGACAAAAGGATCCAGAGTGTAATTTTTCTTTTAAAAATCCCTAGGATATGTCACATCACCAGCCTAACCTCAGATTTAAAATAGTCAAAGAATGGGACAGGGAACACCATTAAAACCTATTATGCATGCCTGTCAAAGGGAAATTGGGACCAAAAAAAATATGTTTATGATTTACTGAAGAAGAAATAAAGAATTGGCCAATAGGACCTTTTCAAGGGAGGGAGTGAAGAGAGGGCAAGTAACTAAGTAAGCTTTGCCTCTGATTTTTGCTAACCTGATTGGAATATTGGGAGATGATATGAATGGAGATAAATAAATCAAGGCTAAATGGGCTCACAGTTGCCTTAAGAATTTATTGTGTGGTGTGGAGGCAGCACGTTTTAAAAGATGCCTGTCTTTCGAAGACGAAGGACACTTCAAGACAAACACCATGGTTCCTGATAAAAGGAGGTTCTTGACTTGAAGCAGCTTAACTAGACCTCCAGAGCTTCTGTTCCAGGTGGTCTGGAAAGAGAGCAGTTCTCTTGGGAATCTGAATATGTGTGCTGGTTGGGATGATGGGATATTCTGTCCGACATATTTGCACATCACTGAGTTGGGGAGAAATCTCCTTTAGTGTTAATATGCCTAACTTGGTGACTTTGAGAGGTTGGGATCCTAGATTCCCAGGCAGAAGGTTCTGGGTTGCAGAGAATGGGACTGCAAGGTTTTGTTTACAGAGCCTGTGATGGGATGGTCTGCATTCAGCTGAAAATCAGCGGTAAAATTTATTTTCGGCTGTACATTCTTGATAGACCTGAATGGTTTGTGCTGCTTGGATTTTTGCAATATGAATAAAACAACAGCAATAACATAACAAATCCTTTGGCTGTTTCAGGAGAGGATGGCATTTGATATGAACATAGAAGGGGAATCCTTTTCAATTTATCTAAAGCAACAGTGAGTAAAGGAAATAATTGGGAATTACTGCCTGCTTTGTAGTTAATTTGTATGTTTGCACGAATGCTTAAGGAATCACGTAAATGGTTTAAGAGATTTCAAGGCTTGTCTGCACAAGGAAGAAGGAAACGACCCCCAATTCGGTTCTGCAGAAGAAATGAATTTATTTTCAGAAGTAAATTTTCCTGGCCCTGGTTGAAAAAACAAATCTCATTTTAAAAGATAGTCACAGAGGAAGAAGATAAAATATTAATACAGCTGTCATTGGCTTATATATGTTGAAATAGCTGATAAGGGATACAGCTCCTGGGTGCTTGAATTCTTGCTCCAGGATGCAGTAGGACTTGGCCAAGACGAAATATGTAGCCTAGGGGATTCTGGGAATTTCAAGATCATCTGGAGGGTGGGTCTCCTAATTCTGTTTGTTCTTAGTCTGACTATCCAGCTTACTATCCAGCTTTTTGGGGCTAGTGTTCTCACTTGGAAAGTTGAGAACATGCTGTGGAAACTCTCCCAAAATAAACGGTGACAGGACAGCATAGATTTCACGGAAGCTGCCACCTCCCTCTCTGCTTTGCTTTCTCCTTTTTGTGGCCTGATGAGTGAATCTCCAAACAAGGCACTGAGCTGCAGCAATCAACCGTTTTTATTTTCTAAGACAGCTGATGGGTCCATTTGAAGCTCAGAAGCCTTTCTAGAAAGCTAGACGATGCTTTCTCATTTTCAAAATGTAGCCTATAGGCCAGGGGTAGGCAACCTTGGCTCTTTTATGACTCGTGGACTTCAACTCCCAGAATTCCTGAGCCAGCCATGCTGGCTCAGGAATTCTGGGAGTTGAAGTCCACGAGTCATAAAAGAGCCAAGGTTGCCTACCCCTGCTTTAGACACAAAAGGCAGAGGGGCACTCAGCTCCTTGACCCCAAAGGAGATGTACAGTACATAGGAATACTCTTCTTTCAAGATGCTGGTAGTCCTCAATTTACAACGGTTCATTTAGTGACTGTTCAAAGTTACAACGGCGTGGGAAAAAAGTGACCTATGACCATTTTTCATACTTACAACTGTTGCAGCATCCCCATGGTCATATGATCAAAATTCGGATGATTTTGGCAACTGACTCTTATTTATGATGGTTGCAGTGTCCCGGGGTCACGTGATCCCCTTTTGCGACTTTCTTACAAGCCAAATCATTGGGGAAGCCAGATTCATCTAACCACCATGCTACTAACTTAATAACTGCAGTGATTCACTTAACAACTGTGGCAAGAATGGCCACAAAACAGGGCAAAATTCACAACAAGTGTTTCACTTAGCAACAGAAATTTTGGGCTCAATTGTTATAGGTTGAGGACTACCTGTAGTTCAAAACAAGATGGAGTGACCCTCTCTCCCCCTTTTAGTTTATGGCTGAAACAGGCGTGTCAGTCTCTGTATGTATTAAGGGCCATTAACTTCCTTTTGGTGCCCAAGGTAACCTAAAGAGCCGAAATTTCCTAGTTGTTTTTCCTTCCAACACTAACTAGACTCTGTTCGGTGATCAGCTAGGATTGGTTAGATGCTGTTCTCCAACTGGGTCATAGAAGCTTAAGGAGCCGGTTTCAGCCCTTAAAATACACCCTCAAAGTCTGAACGGCTTGGCGTTTTGATCCCAAGTACTTTTGGAGTACAACTCTTGATGTGTTGCGAAATGCCTCCCCTGGAGGGTCTTGACAATTCACCACGGCCAACTCACCGCGGCCAACTTGCCGTGGCCCAACTTGCCACGGTCAACAAGAGTTACACTCATATCAAAGAAATAGTGGAGCAGAATAATTGAAGCAAGGATGCAATAAAGAAGGGACAGAATGAAATATGAATGGCAATAATTATATATATATATATTTCATTTTAAACAGGTAAATAGAATTGTTGAATTGTCCCACGGTGAGTTGTCCCAGGGCCAGTTGGCCGTGGCGAGTTGTCCCATTCCGTCCTGTGGATCAGAGTTGCACATCCCTGGCTGATAGATTTACTTCAGCCTCTGAATCCTCCTATAGCTGCAGAGGACACTGAGCCAAATCTTCCTAGTTCTGATAAAAGAGCCGTCAAGCCCCTTTTACTGCAGAGCACAGTCTAGGAAGCAAGATTCATACAGAGTTTTATGAATGAGTTTTCACACTAAGAATTAGAGGTAAAGGACAGAATTGAGAATTGAGATAGAAACTGTCAAGTCCTCCTTTGTTAGCAATACTATTAAACGGGATCTTTAAACCCCATGAATGTCTTTTTTCTTGATATCCCTGCATAATGGACTAAGAGATCATTTATTTGATAAGACTATAATTTTCTTTAAAAGGAGAATATTTGTAGCTCAGGGTTGAAACAAGAGTCCTTGGTGCTCTCTGAGCTTCGTTGGTTTCTTAGAGATGTTTCGTTACCTAAACTAGGTAACATCAGTGCTAGCACCAAGTGTAGGTGATGAAACATCTTAAAGAAAACAACCAAGCTCAGAGAATACCAAGGACCCCACAGTTCTTTTCTTCTTCTTCTTCTTCTTCTTCTTCTTCTTCTTCTTCTTCTTCTTCTTCTTCTTCTTCTTCTTCTTCTTCTTCTTCTTCTTCTTCTTCTTCTTCTTCTTCTTCTTCTTCTTTCTTCTTTTTCTCTTCTTCTTCTTCTTCTCTTCTTTCTTCTTCTCTTTCTTCTTCTTCTTCTTCTTCTCCTCCTCCTCTCCTCCTCCTCCTCCTCCTCCTCCTCCTCCCCTCCTCCTCCTCCTCCTCCTCCCTCCTCCTCCTCCTCCTCCTCCTCCTCCTCCTCCTCCTCCTCCTCTCCTTTCCTCTTCTTCTTCTTCTTCCTCCTCCTCCTCCTCCTCCTCCTCCTCCTCCTCCTCCTCCACCCCACTCACTTCTAGCACTGATGGTGGTACCTAGTTGGGTCATGAACTAGGGTCTGCAAGAAAACTTTCAAGCTCAGAGAGCGCCAAGGACCCCTCATAATTTTCTTTGTTTCTCATTTTCAGTCCGGTCTTATAAATTTGATTTACTTGTTTTCTGTATATCATGTAATGTGTCCTTTCTCTCTCACCTCCCTCCCTCCATTGGTGTTTGTCTGCTTTTTCGTAGAGCCTTTATATCTAATTATTTTAGAGTTTATACATACAACAAAGATGATACTCCAGTGTCATTTGTCCCTTCCAATCAGGTAAGATTTCTTTGAGATGGGAAGCAAGTA
This sequence comes from Azemiops feae, assembly GCA_023970755.1. Lineage (NCBI taxonomy): Eukaryota > Metazoa > Chordata > Lepidosauria > Squamata > Viperidae > Azemiops > Azemiops feae. The sequence continues at coordinate 668,938 of JALGBA010000495.1, read as the reverse complement.
TTTTTATCTGTCTGTTGTTTGATTCCAGTAATCCACTGATTCAGAAAAATAGTCCCTCAATGATTTGAGTTTTAATTAATTGGCTGATCATTACCAGATATGTGTTAGTCTATTTTTATTGCGACAATATTAAAAAAAAAAAAGGAAAGAACTTTTAGAATACAACACAAAACAAAAAGTAAGAAAAAAGCTCTCCAACAAACAACAAAACAACAAACCAAGCTAAATATGTGCTGTACAGGGAGTCCTCGGCTTTCAACGGTTCATTTAGTGACCATTCAAAGTTGCAACACCACTGAAAAAAGCGATTTAGGACCATTTTTCACACTTATGACTGTTGCAGCATCCCCATGGTCGCATGATCAAAATTCAAACACTGGACAACTGATTCATATTTATGACGGTCACAGTTTCCCAGGGTCACGTAATCCCCTTTTGTGACCTTCTCACGAGCAAAGTCAATGGGGAAGCCAGATTCACTTAACAACCGTGTTACTCACTTAACAATTGCAGTGATTCACTTAACAACTGTGGCAAGAAAGGTCGTATAATGGGGCAAAATTCGCTTAACAATTGTCTTGCTTAGCAACAGAAACTTTGGGCTCAGTTGGGGTCATAAGCTCAAAAGCTCACCCAATGAACAATTGAAAGTTTTTAAAGTGGCAAATAATTTTGTTGTAAAATGAGGCCTAAGAAGTCACTGATGTGCTGCAAAAATGTCCTACTTCACTAGATGTGTTGGAGATATCCTGTCTTTCTTTTCCTTGTCTTCCTCTGGTGCTTAGATGCCCCTCGTGAAACATAAATCCTCTCGTTTATTCTTTTTAGCGGGATTGCTATTATCAAGGCTATGTAGATGGTCACACAGATTCGATTGTGATGATCAGTTCCTGCTCTGGGCTCAGGTGAGGTCAGGTAATCCCTCTTGAGCAAACCACTCATGTTCCTCAGCCCAACTGCATTTTGTCCCTTCCAGAATAACAGAGTTGGAAGGGACCTTGGAGACCTTCTAGTCCACCCCCCTGCTCAAGCAGGAGACCCTATACCATTTCTGACAGGTGGCTGTCTAGTCTCTTCTTAAAAGCCTCCAATGTTGGAGCACCCACAACTTCTGAAGGCAACCCATTCCACTGGTTAATCATTCTCACTGTTAGGAAATTTCTCCTTAGTTCTAGTTCTAAACATCCTGTCAAAAACAAATCCATGGCTGCACTCAATGCAAGTCAAGTATCTTTAGTATGATCAAAGACCTGGGTATAATAATACTGATGGCACAGTGGTCAAAATGCAGTATTGCAGGCAAACACTGCCCACAGCCTGGAATTTGATCCTGACCAGCTCAAGGTTGACTCAGACTTCCATCATCCTGAGGTCAGTAAAATGAGGACCCAGATTGTTGGGGGCTATATGCAAATAATGCTGACACTGGAAACCGCCCAGAGAGTGCTGTAAAGCACTACAGGGCAGTATATAAGTCTAAATGCTATTGCAATAGCTATAATAATCCCAGAGTATAGAATAGCATAAAACTGGTTAGATAAATAAAAAGGACCAGTCATAAAACTGAGTGTGTTTATCAATCCGACAGCTATGCATTTTGCCAAGGATTTGACAGAATCAAACACCCTACTTATTTAGCCATACTACTAGATTTGGTAAATGTAAAAAAACTTATTTTTTTAAAAAAAACCACTTTCCAAATGATGCTTCCTCATTTCTCTTCCAAATTTATTTTTTCCGCTTTTCCTAAACAGACTTTGGCCCCCATGTATGTTAAAATGGTTCCCTAGTAGTTTTGGCTGGGCATAAATAGATTTATTTATTTTTTGCATTCCTTCAATGTGAGAAAAATAATGACAAGTCCCTATATTTTTTCATTTTCCTTAATATTCTCCCTCTCCCTTGTTGCCTCTGTCTGTCTTGGAAAAAAGAGCATGAATTTCTTTACCCAAGACATGAAATAAAATCTAGCTAACTCCATTTACCTTATCATGTTGGTGAACCCAAACTCTGTGATTAGTTTACACCATTGTTTCTCAGCAACTCCAAGGTGCGTGGACTTCAACCCCTAGAATTCCATGCAGTAAAGTAAATGGCACTTTACTATAGCTTATAAAGCCCACAAAATTTGGTTGTATGAACCATGATTCCAATAACTGTGGACCGCCAAATTATAGCAAATTACCACTTGGCTATTCAGGGCCCAGCAGAATAATGCCTGGGTTCCATCTCATTCATTCATTCATTCATTCATTCATTCATTCATTCATTCATTCATTCATTCATTCATTCATTCATTTCACTTTTAAATTTTATTTAAAACATTTATATAGCCGCCCATCTTATAATCAGCTCTAGGCAGCTAGCATTACACCCACAGAGAGAAGCCTAACCATCTGCTAGAGCAGTGGTCCTCAAACTTGGCCACTTTAAGACTTGTGGACTTCAACTCCCAGAATTCCCCATGGCTGGCTGGGGAATTCTGGGAGTTGAAGTCCACAAGTCTTAAAGTGGCCACGTTTGAGGACCCCTGTGCTAGAGACTCACCTTTTCAAGTGTATTTCCCCTTCTTAAAAAACAATAAGCTTGGTAATGGTACTTTATTTATTTAATTAATTAATTTAAATTTATTTATGCTTTTTCTGCCCGCCAGTGGGCTGATACAGATTCAGAACATCAGCTATGGAATTGAGCCCATTGAGTCGGCCTCTGGGTTTCACCATCTCGTTTTTCGGATAGATTACAATGATACAGGCCTTCGGTTTTCAAAGCAGAATTATTCCATTAAATGGAGTACCACAATAACTTCAAAGAAAGATCCAGAAGAACCAGTGAGCACCACTGTCTTTGTTGCTTTTTAAATCATAATTAGTTGCTCAATTGGGTCATGGGCAAGACCAAGGTGTCTTGCATAACCCAGTTTGTATAATGGAATAGAGTGGGTTAATTTTTAGAGTAACCTCTCTAATAACCTCTACTGTCCATTTCCTGAAACAAGAAAAAGAGAGTTAACAGAGAGTTAAATCTATCCTTCTGATACCAGCAGAGGTGAAATCCTAGAGCGGTCTTACCAAAAAATGGAAGCCTTCTAGAAACTCCATCTTGCATTGTTGTATCTTTCACTTACCCCTTGCAGCCACACGAGATAGAAGAAAGGCAGAAGGGGTGGGCAATAGGTAGACCTCCCTGTCCCAGAGAAAATGGCTGCTTTCATTAGATGGGCATCCTCTCTGAATGAGTGATGTGGTTATTCGAATGTAGCCACTGAATAGATCAGCCATACAGCCCATATATTGTGGTGGCGCAGTGGTTAGAATGCAGTGTTGCAGGCTAACTCTGCCGTCTGCCAGCAGTTCAGTCCTGACTGGATCAAGGTTGACTCAACTTTTCATCCTTCTGAGGTTGGTAAAATGAGGACCCAGATTGTTGCGGGTGATATGCTGACTCTGTAAACCACATAGAGAGGGTTGTAAACAGTGGTGGAATTCAAATACCTGAACAACTGGTTCTCTTATTTGATGCAAGCCTGGGCCTCCGAGGCCTAGAACGGACTTCTGGAAGTGGCATCCATGCACTTCCGGCAGGCCGTTCTAGGCCTGGGAGGCCTCTGAGGCCTAGATGGACTTCCGGAAGTGGTATCCATGCACTTCCGGTGGGCCATTCTAGGCCTGGGAGGCCTCTTCCAGGCCTCTGAGGCCTAGACTGGACTTCTGGAAGCCAGCTGGTTCTCTGAATGCAGCAAAATTTAGCTACCGGTTCTACTGAACCAGTGCGAACCGGCTGAATCCCACCATTGGTTGTAAAGCACTGTGAAGTGGTATATAAATCTAAGTGCTGTTGCTTGTCCACTCTGACTCAAGGCACTTTCTAATACAGGCATTCCTCAACTTATAATCATTCGTTTAGCAACGCTTTGAAGTTACAACAGTATTAAAAAAGTGACTTATGACTGGTCCTTGCACTTACAACTGTCGCAGCCTCCTCATGGTCACATGATCAAAATTCAGGTGCCGGGCAAGCTGCATGTATTTACGACGGTTACAGTGTCCTGGGGTCAGGATATTAGTATTTGCGACCTTCCAAGCTGACATCTGACAAGCAAAGTTAGTGAGGAGGAAGCCAGATTCATTTAGCAACTGCATGTTTCACTTAACAACTGCAATGATTTGCTTAAGAACTATGGCAAAAAAAGCTGTAAACCTGGGCACAATTCACTTAACAACCACATTGCTTAGGAGCAGAAATTCTGATCCCAATTTGCATTTGGTCGTAAGTCAAGGACTACCTGTATTGTTTCTTCCAGGGGTAACTGCAGGGTGTGGTGAAAACAATCAAGATTTTTTTTTTAGCGATACCTTGCAGTTAGCGCTCCTTCCTCGCCGCCCTGATCCCTCCGATGATTTTTAGCAAATACACTGAAAACTGGCCTCACGACTCCTTTTTTGGAGTGCTCTTTGAGTCACTTGCCTGATCTCTCTACTTTTCTAGGCAGACCTTAATTATCCCGGTCTTCCCAAAGACAGTGGGTCAAACTTGGTGAAATCCTGAGTGTGTAAAAGAGCTAGTCGCGAAATCCGCCACTAATAACTTAAACTTAAATCTTTGTTTCTTCCTTGAATAAAAAACAGATTAACTTTGCCATCCTCAGATATGTGGAAATGCACGTGGTTGTGGCCAAATCTCTGGTAAGTGTATTTTGTTGGCTCTGCCCACTAGGGATCATTGTCTAAGATGCTTCCAAACCTAGAGTTGAACGGAATAAGGATAGAGCTATAGTCTACAAACCCACTTCGTCTTCTTGGTAAGCACTTGTTGCAATTCATTTAAAAAACTGGAAAATTCATCTTCCTGATTAGTCCACAACTTAATAAAAGTTTTTTTATCCTGCTTTCCTTTAATTCTTCTAAGCATATTTACCTTTAAGAAATATTTACCTTTAAGAAATATTTACCTTTAAGAAATATTTACCTTTAAGAAATATTCCTTCGAAACTCATCTGCCTCAATGCACATTTCTGGGGAGAAACAACAGTCACTGACAGTTATTCCCAGTCCATGCTGGGAAATATTCTGGTGGATTAACGTGATTTTATACTTGGTGAAACCCGCAATAGATTTCTTTCTATCCATGCCTCAGTGCATAATTTAAGGATCTTTTCAATAATATTCTTCAGTCAGTCATTCCAGCTACTGCTGGCCGGAATGAAAAATGTTTTGTTTTCGACTGTACCTTACTTAGAAGAGGTGTTTCAGCATAGTATGTGTGTTTGCAGACTTATTGTTTCAAATGCACACTTTGCAAAGTCAAGCCTAAACTGTCTTCATCAGCAGGCTTTTTAAAGCTGATACTACTGATTAATGAAGAAGTGGGTTTTTTTTTTGTTTTGCAGTATGATTATATGGGTTCCAACGAAGATGTTGTCACGGGGAAGATCATGCAGCTTATGAACTTTATCAACACTGTAAGTAGTGCCTATTTATGTGCTTGTAATGGCTGATTTTGGCCCCAAAATTCTGTTCTTCTCTTAAATAATAACTTTGGCAATCTAATTGCATCCTGACTTCAACCAGCATCAGTAAAACAGGGAGGAGGGACTCCTAGACCCTCTTCCCCTCCTTCCTTCCTTCCTTCCTTCCTTCCTTCCTTCCTTCCTTCCTTCCTTCCTTCCTTCCTTCCTTCCTTCCTTCCTTCCTTCCTTCCCCCACTTTATTATTTTTATAAATAACTCAAGGTGCCAAACACACACAATTCTCCTTCTTCCTCCTTTTTTCCCCACAACAAAAAAACCTGTTAGGTAGATTGGGCTGAGAGTGGCTGGTCCAGTCACCCAGCTAGTTTTCATCCCTAAGGCTGGACTACAACTTACCGTCTCCTGGTGATTGGCCCAAAGTCATCCAGCCGGCTTTCATGTCTAAGGCGGGATGAGAGCTTACCGTCTCCTGGTGATCGGCCCAAAGTCATCCAGCTGGCTTTCATGCCTAAGGCAGGACTAGAACTCACAGTCTCCCGGTGATCGGCCCAAAGCCACTCAATTGGCTTTCAGGCTTAAGGTGGGACTAGAACTCAGTCTTCTGGCTTCTAACCACTAGACCAAACTGGTTATCCAGTTTGTCTGGCTTTGGTATATGTTTTGAATCTGGGCATGCGCCTCTCCTTGATTGATTCTTGCTCCTATTTTCAGATGTTTTACAAACTGAACATGAAGATTATCTTGTCCTCATTAGAATTATGGATAAACAAAGATAAACTCTCCATCATTGGAACCGCTGATCAGTTGCTGGAGCGGTTTCTGAACTGGAAAAATGAACACCTCACTCTGCGACCTCATGATGTGGCTTTCTTATTTGTGTAAGAAAACAGTTCTCCCCCATCGTGAAAGAATGGTATGGTCCTGCTACAGATAACCCAGAAGATGATCTTGAGACCTGACCAAGCAAATGAGAGCAGTGGGGGGAATTCTGCTCGTGAGGTGGAGCAGTGGATTGCAAGAAAGGGGAGTGGGCTGGTGGGTAAGGACCATTGGTGAGCATGAAGTGAAGGAGGCAAATACAGGCAGTCCTCAACTTACAACCACAGTTGGGACCAGAATTTGATGTAGGAGATGACTAGGCTGAGCCCAAGGGAGGGGTCAAATGCGTCATCAGTCGCGAGTTGCTTCACTTCCACAAGAGATCTAAATCCAGCTTGCCTTGAATTCTGTTGACTCTTATCTAAGTGCCAATTTGCCTTGACTCTTAGTAGTTCAGATTCTTGTAGAGTAGCGCTCTCCAGCCTTTTGGGATCCGCAGACTGGCAGCGACTCAGGAGGGGATGGTTGCATGTGCACAACCTAATCCCACACATGTGCAAATAAAGCTTTGCATGCTCACCTACCACTTGTGTGGCCCGATTCTCAATGGGCTGTGGACCAGTACCGGTCCACAGACTGGGGGTTGGGGACCCCTGTTGTAGAGAACATAAGCCTGCAATAAACCTTTCTATTCATTTGAACTGCCCGAACTTGCCGATTTCCCCACGCTTGACATTTCCATTGCTAAGCAAGCCTCTTGTTACGTGGGTTGCGCCCAGTTTTATGGTTTTTTTTAGTCACAGCTGTTAAATGAATCATTGCTGTTGTTTAGTGAATCCTGCAGTGGTTGAGCAGATCCAGCTTCCTCTATTGTCTTTGCTTGTCGGAAGCTGGCTAGGAAGGTTGCGAATGGTTCCCACATGACTCCGAGACAACGCATCCATGGTGAATACAACATAGTTCAAAGCAACTTCTATTCTTCCTTCAGTTACAGGAACAAGGCTGATTCGGTGGGGTCAACATTTGCCAAAAAGATGTGCTCTAAACCCAGTTCTGGTGGAATTGCTATGGTAAGATAGAAACAAATGCCCCGTGCTGATACGCCTCATTATTATTATTCATCACTTCTTGATTCTGTTTGCACACCCACTGTCAGATCTGCCACAGCTTATACTCCAAAGTAGTAATGATCCTTGGCTCCATTTTTTTGAGAAAGGTATGGTTTATTTAGAAGTCAAGTGTATTGCAGTAATGCTAAGCCAGAACTGAGAATCGCACACCAAAATCCCTAAATTCAACTCCACCCCCTTCCCAGCTACCTCCCGTCACCTTCTCCTGGGCAACCAATGAGGTTCCAGCAAGATATTTTCATAATGCCAGTCCAGCCACAGTTTGGTATGCAGCTGGTATGTCGGGTGACCTTGAAGCAGCATCTCAAGGAGATACAGAACTTACTTTCATTTCCCCCCTTTTGTTTTCTCCCAAGCCTCTCCTGTTACATTGCCCCCCTCCCCATAGTTCACGGCAGTCTGTCACCTAATAGTAGCGAAGCACAAGCAAGCATGAGGTGACAGCTGACCCCCACTTCATCAGATCCGTTCATAAATTTGCAGCTGCATTCACACAATACCCTAAGCTTGATGGATGTTAGCCTTGGTACTTCTGTGGCTGAGTGCATGGTGTAAACCAAGCCTGTTTGATTGCTTTGTAGTTAAGGATGCTGTCTGTGCCCAGAAAATGACTAAATTAAGTCCCTAATTTAACCTTTTGTGCAACACAGCTCTGAAATTGTTATTTTTTTTGATAGTATAGGGTAAATTGAGGGCGGGGTGCAGTGTTAATTGAGAGGTGGGGTAGAGCAGTGGTTCTTAACCTGGGCGATATCGCCCCCCAGGGGGCGATTTCATTTTTCAGGGGGGCGATGGAACGAAAAGGGGCGATGCGGGGGCAAAGGAACGAAAAGGGGGCGATATGGGGGCGATGGAGCGAGAAGTTTTGGGGACACTTTTGAGACTTTTTCGTACACTGAATCGCTGTATATCTGTCATACAAAAACATCAGATCGCTCACTATTAGTGGATTGAATTGTGTTTTCAAATGTTCCTCCAGCTAGCTTCAGTACAGAACGCCGTACATATGTGAATACGCATCGCTTATCTTCATGCGCGTTGCGCAGCAGCCTCTACCCATACAGTGGCGCGCCATTGGCCAGAATGGGCAGTGATGGAGGGGGGAGCGCTTCTTTCGAAACATCGCATGCTGAGTGGCTGTCCCCTGTGACATTATATTTTCTTTGTGTCTTTTTAATCCTTTTTACAGTGTGCGTGACTATATATACTTTCCTCAAATCTTAATTTAGTTTCAGAGTTTTCGTCTTGAAATTCTTAGTTTTTCTTTTCGGGCATTTCACTTTCTTGCAATTGAATTTTGTTTTCAGTGGTCATTACATTTAAGTCTCTTGAATAAAAAAGATAATAATGAAATACATGTATCACGAAGTTTGGGAATAAAGTGACGGGTGGCACCAAAATTTTTCACACAGTTGAGATATGGGAAAAAGACTGGAAATAAATTATTTGCATCGATATGTCCTGATGACAATTTTAAAGAAAACAAAAAAAGTGTTTGCATAAATTGAAGAATTATTTCCTATGTTGTGACTGAGAGGTTATGTTGGGGGAGGGGGGCGATGACAACTTCCTCATTGGCTCAAGGGGGCGATTCGTTCAAAAAGGTTAAGAACCACTGGGGTAGAGCATTAACAAAAATGAATATTTTGCTATATAAATGTCAGCATCTTAGCATAATGAAAGGAAGGTGGAAGGAGCAAAATTATTTTTCTCTCTTCTGACCATCTCTCTATTTTTTTAAAATGCCTGTGAACATTGAACTCACCAGAGTTTGGTACAAGATGGAGTGCAATGCAACACCCTCTGTCTCTGTGGTTCATTAAAGCAGCTGCCTCTTTATTGAGACTCACCTGACTGCAGAAAGAGTTGCTTTAATGAGTTGCAGATAAAGGTTGCATTCATGGAGATAAAGAACAACCCTGAAGCACTTAGAACTGTCTGAAAACACAGTGGTCATGGGCAGATAAATCTCTCATGAGCAGATAAATTTCTGATAAAATCTTTGCAGGTTATAAAATCCAAGATATTTCCAAGATCTTAAAGATTCGTCAGAACCAGAATGTGGACCCTTCATAGTTAGCAATTACTACTTTTAATGGATTTCTGCTTTCTCTCAGTTTCAAAATGGGATGACACTGGAAGCCTTCTCAGTTATAGTGGCGCAGTTGCTGGGGTTTAGTGTCGGACTGTATTTCGATGACACCAGAGCATGTCACTGTTCAGGGACAGTCTGCTTGATGAACACCAGAGCAGCGTAAGCTTTTCTATCATGTATTGCTTTACCATTAACCTGGGGTCAAAGATCAAGTGTGAGGATTTGGACTGAATTGTTTTTGACACCCTACGAAGGACCACCCCCATTCGGTCGATGATGGTTGATGTTGACTCTTATAGAAGTGAGCAGCTTCCATTTATCCTTGAGCAGATGATGCTGAAATTGGGGGTTGTTGAAGGCAGCTTTCTACCCCTAAATTAGAGATGTTCTAACAGCAGAAATTTGGCAGTTGGTCATAAAGGAGAGGAGGTGTACTATAGATGGGGCTGTCCCAAAGATGCCTTTCAAAAGGCAACTGGACTTTCTTGGTTTTTCCTTGAAAACGTTTCACTTCTCATCCAAGAAGCTTCTTTAGTTCAGAAGAAAGTCCAGTAGCCTTTTGAAAAGCACCTCTGGGACAACCGTGACCTGGATGATTGAGAATCTCCATAGTCTACAGATGGGGTTGTACAGTATGCTAAATTTCTCTAGGTATAGTCTACCACTGTGTCGCAGAGTGAACCATAAGGAGACACCAATGTTGGGATCTTCAAGCACCCATTTCCTACCCCCAGTCTCCTCTCCTCTTTCTCTCTCTTTCTACATGCTTCCTTCTCTTACTCAGCATTTACGTTCTTTCCACATCACCGCCACCACAAACCACTGCATGGTTTGTGATGATATCAGATGCTGACCAAAGAATAAGCCTAGTTTGTTTAGAAAACCTTCCTGTTTCTCTGGGCTGTACTAGAAGACGTGAAGATACATCACCCTGAGTCCATGTAGCCATGGGTTGGGCTTCCTGTTTCAAGGCCACTGGGCAGTTAAGGTTCACCACCAATCCAGTGGTCAGGATGTACTACCGTTTTCCTTTTGGTGGCAGAATGTCTTCCAGTATTTGAGGGGCTGTCACAGAGAACAGGGGATTGGCTTATTCTCCAAAGCACCCGAGGGCAGGACAAGAATAATGGGTGGAAGCTTGTTAAGAAGAGATCCAACATAGAAGTAAGGAGAACTTTTCTGATAGTGAAAAGCATTAAATCAGTGGAATAGCTTGCCTCTGAGATTGTGGAGGCGCCAAAACAGGAGGTTTTCAAAAAGAGACTGGGCAACCATTTGACTAGGATGATATAAGGTCTTCTGTCCTGAGCAGGGGGTTGGACTAGAAGACCTCCGAGATCCCTTCCAATTCTATTATTCCATGTTCTATGTATAAGGAGAGCAGCGCTTTCAACACGAAACCATTTCCATTATCTTGCTCGTGAGAACAATTAATCGGTGGAATAGCTTGCCTCTGGGATTGTGGGTGCTCCATTGCTGGAGGTTTTCAAAAGGAGGCTGGGCAACCATTTGACTGGGATGGTGTGAGGTTCCAGCCTTGAGCAGGGGGTTGGACTAGAAGACCTCCAAGGTCCCTTCCAGCCCTAGGATTCTATGTTCTATTCAGAGCTGTGTTTTTCCCTTCCAGACAGTCCAGTGGCATTAAATCCTTCAGCAGCTGCAGCGTGAAAGATTTTCAGAATTTCCTCCACTCTGCATTGTCGCAATGTCTTCAGAACAAGCCACAGTTTGATATCTCCTACCGAGCCCCGCTCTGTGGCAACCACGTGGTCGAAGATGGGGAGCAATGCGATTGTGGCACAGTGAAGGTTTGGAAGAAAAAAAAAGGGGGGGGGGAAATCAGAGGAAAGAAAGAAAGATCTCTTTAAAATAAGAACTAAAAATAACGAGGATGATATGATAATTCAGTCCTGTTCTGGTAGTTCTCAACTTACAACCATCGCACCGACAAAAGTGACTTACAGGCCTTTTTCATACTTACGAGCGTTGCAGCATCCCCAAAGTCATGTGATCCAAATTTGGATGCTTGGCAACTGACTCATATTTATGACGGTTGCAGTGTCCCGGGGTCATGTGATCCCCTTTTGCGGACTTCTGACAAGCAAAGTCAGTGCCAGATTCACTTAACAGCCGTTTTACTAACTTAACAACTGAAGTGATTCACTTAACAACTGTGGCAAGAAAGGTCATAAAAGCGGGGCAAAACTCACTTAATAAATATCTTATTGAACAACAAAAGTTTTGCACTCAGTTGTGGTCATAAGTTGAGGACTACCTGTAACCGAGGCAGACATTTGAGTTATTTTACACAAGATGTGATTTAAAAAAAAAACAAAAAAAACCCCTTGTTTATCCCAGGATTATAGAATGTAAGATCTGGAAGTGCTTCTGAAGACAATTTAGTCTTTCCATCCAGCTTTTTTCTGGCCTGTTCCATTCATGCCAGGTTATATACAGTTAATACATACACGTCTGTCTGACTGACTGTTTGTCCCTATGTCATCTACCTCCAAAATGGCTAACTCGGCCGTTGTGTGTGAGTGTCCATGCACATCTGTGCGTGTGCCTACAGAAATCCGAGGGTGCCACCTAGCGGTGTCAAGGATCCTGGTTTGTTGGCTTCCAGTTCAATGGATTAGTTATGACGAAAATTTACTTTGGTTTTAGGCTATGTGACAAATCTCTTGTGCACCTCTAGAAAAAGGGTTAATTCAGAAGCTGGATTAAAGGGGTTACACGAACACAGCCTCGGTGCTTTGTTTCCCATAAACTCTGGGTGGGTGGGGGGGGCTTGAACTTCTGCCTACTGTGTCTCATGACCTTCTACTTCAGCTTATGGGACTGGTGTCCCCTCTCTCCATCCATGTTCCAAACATGCTGTGTGTTGGACAATTAATCAAATGGAACAGAGTTGTGGGTGCTCCATTGTTGGAGGTCGTCAAGAAAAGATTTGACATCTATTTGTCCAGGGTGCTATCTCGGCCTAGGGCAAAGGGTTGAACTAGAAAACCTCCAAGGTCCCTTCCAGCCATATATGATTCTATATTCTATGATGCTCAGCTCCCCCATATATTCCTTTTGTTTGCAGGAATGTGAAAACCATCCTTGCTGTGAATCGGATTGCACTTTGAAAGCAGGAATGCAGTGTGCCCAAGGAGACTGTTGTTTGCTGAAAACCTGCAGGGTAAGTGCCAGCCAAGATGGAACGGAATGGAAACCATCCTCCTTTTTCACCAGCATCTCAGGGCCTCCACTGCACAAGCACGGCTGCCATCTTGACTTTTTTGACCCCTCTACTGAATATAGAATAACAGAGTTGGAAGGGCTTAATTGTTCTCACTGACAGGAAATTTCTCCTTAGTTCTAGATTGGATCTCTCCTTGATATGTTTCCATCCTGTTTTCAGATGCTTTTTGGAGAATTGGTTGAATCCTCTCTTCTTTGTGGCAGTTCCTCAAATACTGGAAGAGAGCAACCATCTCTCTCTCTCTCTCTCTCTCTCTCTCTCTCTCTCTCTCTCTCTCTTTCTCTCTCTCTCTCTCTCTCTCTCTCTCACACACACACCAGTCCTTCTCTTAATTAGATTACACATACCCAGTTCACGTACCCAATTTGTGGCAGAGCAGAACTTCTCTCTTCTGTCCACCTTTCCTATTTCACACGGTTTTATATTGTGGAAGTGTCTAGACAAGCCACAATGACCATCATGGATATCAGGAAGTTGTTGAATAAATTATCTTTATTGCATTATGTAACTAGGGTGAAATAAATACATAACTGATGTCACTCTCATGATAATTCCCATGATATTACCTGTCCCCTTGCTCCTCTGTAAATCAGTGCTTATTTTTTTTTCCTTTTTAAAACCTTTTTATGATCTCACATTTATTGTTTTTATAAACAACTCAAGGCGGTGAACATTTTATTTATTTATTATTTATTCAACAAATTTATGTGGTCGCCCAACTTAAACACAGATATTTCTTGGTGACTTACAAGTTTAAACATAGCTAATACTCCTTCTTCCTCCTATTTTCCTCACAACAAAAACCCTATGAAGTGGGTTGGTCTGAGAGACAGTGACTGGCCCAAAGTTCCTCAGCCAGCTTTCATGTCTAAGGTGGGACTAGAACTCACCGTCTCCTGGTGATTGGCACAAAATCATCCAGTCGGCTTTCATGCCTAAGGTAGGACTAGAACTCACAGTCTCCTGGTCATTGGCACAAAATCACCCAGTCGGCTTTCATGCCTAAGGTGGGACTAGAACTCACCGTCTCCTGGTGATTGGCACAAAGTCACCCAGTCGGCTTTCATAGATAACGCAGGACTAGAACTCACAGTCTCCTGGTGATTGGCACAAAATCACCCAGTCGGCTTTCATGCCTAAGGTAGGACTAGAACTCACAATCTCCTGGTGATTGGCACAAAATCACCTAGTCGGCTTTCATGCCTAAGGTAGGACTAGAACTCACAGTCCCCTGGTGATTGGCCCAAAATCACCCAGTCAGCTTTCATAGATAACGCAGGACTAGAACTCACTATCTCCTGGTGATCGGCGCAAAGTCACCCAGCTGGCTTTCCTGCCCAAGGTGGAACTAGAACTTACTGTTTCCTGGTGATTGGCCTAAAGTCACATAGTCTGTTTTCATGCCTAAAGCAGAACTAGAACTCACAATCTCCTGGTTGCTAGCCTGATGCCTTCACCACTAGACCAAACTGGCTGTTTGTGTAATTATTGCTTTCATTTCTGTGCTTGACGTGGGTAATGAAACATTTCAAGAGAAGAGCTGCAGGACTTCACTTCCCAATACTTTGGCACCCCACTTCTCCCTAATATAATACAGGTAGTCCTTGACTTAGGACCACAGCTGAGCCCAATGTTTCTGTTGCTAAGTGAGACAGTTGTTAAGTGAGTTTTGCCCATTTTACAACCTTTCTTGCCACAGCTGTTAAGTGGATCACTGCAATTGTTAAGTTACTATCACGGTTGTTAAGTGAATCTGGCTTCCCCATTGACTTTGCTTGTAAGAAGGTCGTAAAAGGGGATCACGTGACCCTGGGACACTGCGACCGTCATAAATATGAGTCAGTTGCCTAGTGTCTGAATTTTGATCACATGACTACGGGGATGCTGCAACGGTTGTAAGTGTGAAAAATGGTCATAAGTCACTTGTTTAAGTTGTAACTTTGAATGGTCAACTAAATGAACAGAACAGAATAGAATAGAATAGAGTTGGAAGGGACCTTGGAGGTCTTCTAGTCCAGCCCCCTGCTCAAGCAGGAGAACCTATACCATCTCAGACAGGTGAATGTCTAGTCTCTTCTTAAAAATCTCGGTTGATTGTCCTCACTGTCAGGAAGTTTCTCCTCAATTCCAGGTTGCTTCTCTCTTTGATCAGTTTCCAACCATTGTTTCTCGTCCTTCCCTCTGGTGCTTTGGTGAACAATCTGGCCCCCTCTGCCTTGTGGCAGGTCCTCAGATACTGGAACACTGCTATCATGTCTCCCCTATTTCTTCTTTTCTTTAGACTAGCCCAGGGGTAGGCAACCTTGGCTCTTTTATGACTCGTGGACTTCAACTCCCAGAATTCCTGAGCCAGCATGGCTGGCTCAGGAATTCTGGGAGTTGAAGTCCACGAGTCATAAAAGAGCCAAGGTTGCCTACCCCTGGACTAGCCAAACCCAAGTCCTGCAGCCGTTCTTCGTATGTTTTAGTCTCCAGGCTTTTGATCATCTTAGTTGCTCTTCTCTGAATTTTTTCCAAACTCTCAACATCTTTTTTGTGATGTGGTGACCAAAATTGGCTGCAGTATTCCAGGTGTGGTCTCAGTAGGGTTTTATAAAGCGGTAATTCCTGGTTATAGTTAATTACAGGAAGTTGGCTGCAGTCTTCGCTTTATTCTTTCTGTCTTGCAGTTGAAAGCAAAAGGAACCTTATGCAGAGAACTGGAGGACTTGGAGTGTGATCTCAAAGAGTTTTGCAATGGTACCTCTGCAGAATGCTCGGAAAACCATTACGTCGAGGATGGACACTGGTGCGAACACCGAACTGGAGTTTGCATGAGAGGAAGGTGCCAAAGTGCGGATCGATGGTGCCGAAAAATATTCGGACCACGTAATAACTGTTTCTCTCCATTTAACCTCTTTGCTTTCCATCTTTGTTCTTTTCCACTGTGCTTCTGTAAACGGGCGTAGAACTGTTCTTGGGATAGGGAAGGAATAAACAAGCCATGGAGGGGGACTTGTAGATTACTCAGTCCTGAGATAAAGGGAAGGGGGCAGAAAGAAACTCAAAGGAACCCCACCTTCCTCTTGTTCAGTAAGAGACAGGGCAGGGAGATACATGGGCAGACTTTCCGCCTTCTTGCAACAAAAGACATTCATGGACGATCTGCCGTCCCTGTGTCTTAGCACGATGGACCTCAAGGGCTAACATCAATCTTGAAAGCCTCTCCCACTTTTTCTCTGCTCTGTCTTATCAAATCAAGCAGGGCTATTTTGATTTTCTTTCTCACGGTTCCCTCTTTCTCAGCCCCGTGAGGTCATTTCTAAAACTCTCCCTAGCCAACTCCCAGCCCCTTGTGTTGGCTTTCTCTCCTTCCTTCTCTGTCACCAGGGCCAGCTGCACATCCCTTTACGTCCTCATTTCCCCCCCCCCTCCACTCCTCTTGACTCCGTGTTGCAGTTTTCAGGCTTTCCCCCCATTCAAACCTGGAAGCCAAACATTTTCCTTTAGGGCCAGATCTCTCTCTCTCTGTGTCTCTCTCTCTCTGTGTCTCTCTCTCTCTGTGTCTGTATCTGTCTGTCTGTCTCTCTCTCTCTCTCTCTCTAGAGGGAGAGAGAGAGAGAGAAGAGAGGCCAAGATTTTTTTGAGTTAACATTTTCCTGGTTGCGCATAGCTCTTCCTAATAGTTGTATATGTATATCCTTTTCCATAATAAAGTTTATATGCATATATCCTTACATTAAGAGGATATTTTCTTTCTCTTTTCCTTCCTTCCTTCCTTCCTTCCTTCCTTCCTTCCTTCCTTCCTTCCTTCCTTCCTTCCTTCCTTCTTCCTTCCTTCCCCTGGCCCTGTCTTCCTTTACATTCCACTGTTCCCATTCCTTAACCCTCCCTTCCTCCCTCCCTTCAGCCGAGGATGAGAAATAAGATGTTCCTGTCTTTCCTGCTTGCCCCTTTGTCTTCTCATTTGTCAGGGTTGGGAAACTGACAAATCACGGAGGAGCATGTTCTTCTCCATTTGGGATAATCCAGCCAGGAATGTCCGAAGATTAATGGTAGAAAAAGTCAAGATCTCTGTGACGGTGCAATCAAAGCCCTGCCTTTACAAATGTGTGTTACAACCCTGATTTTATGAGAGGAGGGAAAACTTTCAAAAACTGAGCTGGTCACTCCTGTTTGCTTTCCGAAGCTTCTGGATTGAACATGGTTGAGAGAATAAGGGGGCCACCTCATTTTGAGAAGTTTCTTTTCTTTGAAGTTGGGCACCAATGACGTCTTGAAGTCTACCAGATTTGTGGAGAGAGAGAGAGAGAAAAAAAAAAAAAGAGAGAGAGAGAGAGAGAGAGAGAGAGAGATAGAGACACAGAGAGAGAGAGACACAGAGAGAGAGAGAGAGAGAGACAGACAGAGAGAGAGACAGAGAGACAGACAGACAGAGAGAGACACAGAGAGACAGACAGAGAGAGACAGAGACAGACACAGAGAGAGAGAGAGACAGAGAGACAGAGAGAGAGAGACAGAGAGAGACAGAGAGACAGAGAGAGAGACAGACAGACAGAGACAGACACAGAGAGACACAGAGAGAGACAGACAGAGAGACAGACAGAGACAGACACACAGAGAGAGAGACAGAGAGACAGACAGAGAGAGAGAGAGACAGACAGACAGAGAGAGACACACAGAGAGACACAGAGAGAGAGAGATAGAAAGAGAGACAGACAGAGAGAGACACACAGAGAGAGAGACAGACAGAGACAGACAGAGACAGACAGAGAGAGAGAGACAGAGAGAGAGAGAGAGAGAGAGAGAGACAGAGAGAGACAGAGAGACAGAAAGAGACAGAGACAGAGACACACACACACACACACAAATAGGATTGATTGACGGAACATTAATCAGAATTTATCCTGTGGAAGAAGAAGAAATTTTCTCAAGCATTTACTTCTTAGAAAAAAATATTAGGAGCAACTCCACAGAGGGCGCTCCCCCTCCATCAGTTGCTGAATTTAATCAGCTTTCAGTTGTTTACGGAAGGCAAACACGGCAGGGGCTGCCCCTACCTGGGGCGGAGTAGCAGAGTGCTACAAACATTGTGACATTGTGCTATCAAATCCACCCCCCATTTATTTCTTGGGGAGGGGGGGTCAGTACTCTCAGCAGACCCCTGCCCTCAAAATAGCCTGAATGGGTTGTTGAAGGAAAAATCTTCATCAGCGTCCAGTCCAAGCCGGGAATAAACTAGAATAAACAACACGGCGACTGCTTCAGAAAGAAGGTTGTAGTTTATTCCCGGCTTGGACTGGCCCCTGATGAAGATTTTTCCCTCAACAGGGTCTTCTTCTTAGGCTTCGGACAGCATATTTTGAACTCTCTAGTAAGTTTTGGACCTGTACTGTGTTTTGCAGAATCCAAAAGTGGATCTCTTCAATGCTATGAAGAAATTAACAGTCAGAAGGACAGGATGGGTCACTGTGGTTCGACTGCAAGAGGATACCAGGACTGTCAGTGGCAGTATGTCGCAACACAAGCACAACTAACTAGAAGCGGAGGCGCTGCTCTGTGGCTGCTGTCGTTCTCTCGAAGTCTCCCATGGGTTATGCTGTGGATAGTTGCGCGGTAGTGAAATCAGGCTGCTGTGTTGCCAGGGTGGAGAATGTATTTGTTAGGAGTCAGAAGTCGTTCAATACCAAAATAATGCTAATAATACAGGCAGTCCTCAACTCACGACTACCGCATTTATGTTGCTAAATGAGACGTTCAGTGAGTTTTGCCCCATTTTACGACCTTTCTTGCCACAGTTGTTAAGTGGATCCCTGCAGTTGTTAACGTGAATCGGGCTTCCCCGTTGACTTTCCTAGTCAGAAAGTCGTAAAAGGGGATCACACGATCCCAAGACGTTGCAAAGGTCATAAATATGAGTCAGTTGCCAAGTGTCTGAATTTTGATCACACGACCCTGGGATGCCGCAACGGTCATAAGTGTGAAAAATGGTCACAAGTCACTCTTTTCACTGATGTTGTAACTTTCAAGAGCCCTGGTGGTGCAGTGGTTAGATTGCAATACTGCAAGCTAATTCTGCTAACTGCCGACTCTCCAAACCGCTTAGAGAGGGCTGTAAAGCACTGCAAAGCGGTATACAAGTCTAAGTGCTATTGCCATTGCCACTGAATGGTCACTAAATGAACTGTTGTAAGTTGAAGACTACCTGTATTTCAGGAGCCCTTGAGGCACAGAGCTCCATAGAATATACAACATAGAGTTGAAAGGGACCTTGGAGGTCTTCTAGTCTAACTCTCTGCTCGAGCAGGAGACCCTATACCATTTCAGACAAGCGGCTGTCCAGTCTCTCCTTAAAAGCCTCCAGTGGTGGAGAACCCACAGCTTCTGAAGGCAACCCATTCCACTGGTTAATTGTTCTCACTGTCAGGAAATTTTTCTCCTTACTTCTAGGTTGAATCCCTCTTTAATGATCTTCCACCCATTGCTTCTTGTCCTGCCCTCGGGTGCTTTGGAGAATAGATTGACACCCCCTCTTCTTTGTGGCAGCCCCTCAAATATTAGAACACTACTGTCATGTCACCCCTGGTCCTTGATAGCAGTTATCAAGCAGGGTCCCCTAATCCTTGATAGCAGCTCCCATAGCCCTCAGAACAGGGGTCTTCAAACTTGGCCTTTTTATGACTTGTGGACTTCAACTCCCAGAATTCCTCAGCCTGGCTGAGGAATTCTGGGAGTTGAAGTCCACAAGTCATAAAAGGGCCAAGTTTGAAGACCCCTGCCTCAGAATGACATAGGCTCTCATCCCCCTCACAACACAAGACTTAATGTCAAGCATGTCGTAGATATTAATATTGTATATACTATACATTTATTGCTGGATTCAAAAGTTATGGGAAGGTATGACATGACTTCACCTATACAAAGTGTTGTGTGAATCCAGCCCATTTGACATCTTCTTTCGGTCTGGTGCCTTAATTTTGGGTAGGAAATTCATATGAACCTGTAAGGAAAAGCAGTTGTCGCAAATTAGTTGAGTGCAAGTAGTAGCTAGTTAGTGGATGTTTATGATGTCCTTTGCCTGGTGAGTTCTAGCATTTTGGGGGATAACCAAACGCCACGTGGGTTACCTTTATGGAAATAAAATCCAGCCAAGAGCCACAATTAAGCCCTCAAAAACATCTCCTAAATCACATTGCTAAGATTTGGGAGCACACATTTTGATAACCCATCTTTCCTTTTCATATAAAAATAGAAATAGAATCATAGGGCTGAGAGGGGCCTTGGAGGTCTTCTAGCCCAACCCCCTTCCCAGGGCAGGAGTCCTTATTCCATTCTGGACAAATGGTTGTCCAAGCTTTTCTTAAAATCCCCCAACATGGGAGTTATCCAAACCTCAGGGAGGTAAGCTGCTTCTACTCTTAACTTCCTTAACTCCCCCTCACCCCAAAAGACACAGTCTTCCATTCTTAAACAAACCTGGCTTAACAAAAAAGGGAACAAACAAACGATGTTCCCCTATCCCAGGGGCAGGCAACCTTGGCTCTTTTATGACTCGTGGACTTCAACTCCCAGAATTCCTGAGCCAGCATGGCTCAGATTGGAAACCTCTCCCTTTCCCCTCAGCATGGCTGGCTCAGGAATTCTGGGAGTTGAAGTCCACGAGTCACAAAAGAGCCAAGGTTGCCTACCTCTGGCCTAGGCCTAGGCCGCTTTATGACTCGTGGACTTCAACTCCCAGAATTCCTGAGCCAGCATGGCTCAGCTTGGAAACTTCTCCCTTTCCCCTCAGCATGGCTGGCTCAGGAATTCTGGGAGTTGAAGTCCACGAGTCATAAAAGAGCCAAGGTTGCCTACCCCTGCGGCCTATCCTCAAACAAATCCACTGTATGCTGGTCGAGGTTAGAACATTTGTTCTTTGGGACATCGGGGGTCATCATTGACTGTGAAACTCTGCTCCACTCTCTGTGTCTTTATTTTCCATTTGCAGGGACTTGAGGTGTGGCAAGTTGGTCTGCGACTATCCGAATAGAGTTCCTTTCTTTCTGGAAAACGCCGCCATCATTTACGCCAAAGTGCAGAATCGCTTATGTGTCACTTTAGATTATTTGAAGGGGCCAGGAATAAAAGATCCATTCCTGATTCACGACGGTACTGTCTGTGGAGAGAACAAGGTAAAAGTTTGCATTTGGGTTACGAGAGCCATCTGATATCTGATATCGGGTCTGGCCTAGGGGCCCGTCACAATGGATCAACTAGCTAGCTAGCTCAGGGGTCTTCAAACGTGGCCCTTTTATGACTTGTGGACTTCAACTCCCTGGCTGAGGAATTCTGGGAGTTGAAGTCCGCAAGTCATAAAAGTGCCAAGTTTGAAGACCCCTGAGCTAGAGGTTCAGTGATTATTTTTCTTCCAATATTTCTCCTCTACCCCAAGGGGATCCAAAAAATCAAAATAGTGCTTGGCCTTGGTTGAGCAAAGGAAAAAACAAATTTGGCCTCTCCCCCCCCATCTCTCTCCCTGTCTCCCTTCCTCCCTCCCTCTCCCTCTCTCTCTCACACACAAACACACTACTTCCCTTGCCAGTGGTATTGAATGATATTCTAGTTCTGATTGTGTAGATTTTATTTAGCTAAATACTTTATGTAGGGTCCTTGGTGCTCTCTGAGCTTGATTGTTTTCTTGCAGTCGGCCCTGGTGAATTGTCCCATTTTGAGTTTAAATATGCTTTGAATGAGCATATGTCTATCATCGGGGAAAAATGAAACAAATAAATAAATCAACAATAACAATAATAATAAATTAAAAATAAATAAAATAAATAAAAAAGCTATATCCGAAACACCGGCAAACATCCACATCTGCCTATACCAGGTCCTTGATAGGCAGACAAAATGCTGAATCCTTTCTGAACATCCGGCTGACTGTGGAACGGACCAAAAATAATAGATTAATTAATTAATGAAAAAGAAAAAGAAAAAGAAAAACAAACAAACCTCAAAGGGCAGACTTGATGGCCCACTGGGTCTTTGCTGCCGTCAGTTTTCTACGTTTCTATGTTTCCAAGAGCCAGGTCATCCAAAATGGTTCTTAATTCAACCATTTAATCCTACTCATTCCTTCAACATAAGCTTCAGTCTCTAATTTTGTCAAATAATTGCTTTTTATTTATTTTTTAATTTGAACTCCCCCCCCTTTTTTTTCCTCTTTAAGGTTTGCATAAATCAGAAGTGCGTAGGTCGAGCAGTAATAAGAATGACCTGTGATGCAGAAACAAAGTGTCATGGGAAAGGAGTGAGTTAATAATAAAATCTGGAGTGTCAAAGGGATTGTTCACTATTGCACACATTTAACCATCACTCATACTCCTGGGGGAATTATAAGACGTGTCCCCTTTGAGGAGTGGCAAATGATCACTCCTTTGGGGTGGAGGGTAAAGCAATTTTGGCTGGGTGACTTGATAGCAGTGCTCCCATATTTGAGGGGCTGTCCCAGAGAGGAGGGGGACAATCTATTTCCCAAAGCAGCCGAAGGCCAGACAAGGAACAATGGATGGAAACTGATCAAGGAGAGATTCAGCCTAGAAATAAGGAGAAATTTTCTGACAGTGAAACTATCAGCCAGGGGAACGACTTACCTCCAGAATTTGGGAATGTTCAAACACTGGAGGCTTTCAAGAAGAGTCTGGACACTCAATTATCAGAAATGGTATAAGGTCTCCTTCTTGAGCAGGGGGTTGGACTAGAAGACCTGCAAGGTCCCTTCCAACTCTTTTGTATTCTGTAATTAAACAGAAATTGGATAAAAACCAGTACAAACATGTCCTGTAAATGGAGCACCCCAACTTCTGGAGGCAGGCTGTTCCACTGATTAATTGTTCTCACTGTCAGGAAATTTCTCCTTAGTTACAGGTTGGATCCCTCTTTAATGAGCTTCCACCCGTTACTTCTTGGGGAAATTCTAGATGGAACGCTGAAAAAAAAAATCTACAAGGCAACAGTGAATCATTTTCACGGAGCTGCTAAAAATGTACATGGCTTTGCTCCTGAAGACAAGGGAGACAAACGTGGCCTAAGGGGGCCTCAGGCGCATTTCCAACACATACCCAGAGGCATTCTTAGGACATGATAATCATGGGGGACGTGGCCAGTGCTTTCATTGTAAATGTGCAAAGGAATATCCCAAAGGAATCAAACCCTGCAAAACGGAAGTCAGCAGAGGGGATCCTGGGAAGCTTAAAGGGATGGTGGTACCAGTAAATTGACAGCCATTTTGTGAGGGTGCCACAGCCGGCACTCAAAAGTCCCTGTGGGACCTCCGGTGAAAAACTATCAAGGGTTCCTGTGTTCCCCAGGATTGGAAGAGTGGGTGGGAAATGCTGGAGGGGAAGAGTAATCAGGGAAATAATGAGGTTTTTCTTCCCTTCCTCCTCTTGGATACAATTCAGAAGTGCAACAACAAAGGCAATTGTCACTGCAACGTAGGCTGGGCTCCCCCTGACTGTAACGTAGCGGACGAAGGAGGCTTAGGCGGAAGCATTGATAGCACTTTCCGAAGCGGTGGGTTTCTTCACATGTTTTAAACCAGGCTGGTTAAGAAGAAGAAGTTGTGCTTAACACGCGTGTCGCAGACAGGGGTGTCCGCAAGGGATCTATGACAATTTCGCCACGGGACAACTCGCCACATCCAGCTCGTCATGGGACAACTCACCTAGGGACAAGAGTTACACTAATGTCGAAGAAATAGTGCAATAGAATCATTAAAGAAAGGATGCCAAAGGAGGGGCAAAATGAAATGCGAATGGCAAAAAATTAAAATATTTTTTTTAAAAAATTATTTTAAATAATTAAATCGAATTGTCCCGTGGCAGAGTTGGCTACAGCAAGTTGTCCCATTCTGGTCTGCGGCAAAGCAGGGCACTTTTGTGGCTAGCTCTGCCCTGCAGCGATGGCAGTGTGCAAATGGCACAGTTTACATGTGGCACAGCGGTAGGGCAGGCTTGTGTAGTACAGTAATGTCACTGCACATGCACAGATACCGTGAAAGCACAGCTTTTCCCTAACGTTGGCAAGAAACGGGCCAGCCAGACCATCCGGCTTGTTTTCTGCCAGAATTTGCCATTTATCAGCTGAGCGCAGAACAGCTACAAAAACCTTGCTTGATTGCTTGTTGGCTTCTACTGTTCCCTGCTCTGCTATAACGCAGATGACCCCCATCACAGCTGGAGGAGGATTTCTGTCACACATCCCTCCCTCCCTCTTCTCTCTTTTCTTTTTCTTCCCTTCCTTCTCCTTCCTGTCCTCCCTTCCCTTTTCCATTTTACAAGAGTTTTTTTTTTGGGAAGGGGCATACGCTTCTAATAGAACTATTGATAGTATAATTTTATTATGATGCTTGAAGTTCCACTTTTGGCTTGAGTGTTTTACCAAGCCCAGATTTCGCCTGATTCAAGAGTTCAAGACATTGTCTCAGTATTTTCACAGGCGTGGCAAGATTTACCCCCAAGTCAGCTGTTGCTACCACAGATCCCACACAGCTTATGCTTGACTTTAGGAGTTTTGTCCGTAAATGTAGGGTTTTCATATAAAACAGTAATCACAATTTATCTTGGTTTGGAAAGCCGTTCCAAGTTGATATTTGCTATTGAAAGATGTACAGAAAGGTTGTTAATTGCCTTCTGGAGTCAGTTGAAACAACTTATCATTTTGGGCGCTTGATAAGACTTGATTATCTGAAGGAATAAGGAATTTTAGCGATAAGTTGTGTATTTTCGTTAGAAGAATTTTACATTGTAGTTCTTCCCTTGCTAGGTTTAGTCCGGAGCGATCATCAGCCCAAAAAGTTTTCAACAAGAAACTGGCTTCTTGTGGGTTTCTTTGTCTTTCTGCCTGTTGTGATTGGCGCCATCCTTTTGGCCATCAAACTGAGACAAGCTTTATTACATCCCAGCGTGGAGGAGGAAAAAGACGAGGAAGAATATGATACAGAAGGGTAAAATAACCAGACTAGAATCTTCAGTGCAACCTTCTCAGAATAACAGAATAACAGAGTTGGAAGGGACCGTGGAGGTCTTCTCGTCCAACCCCCTGCTTAGCAGTCTTCTTTGGGGGGAGGGGAGATGAAATTGGAAGAATATTTTGCTTTTGCAAACTGGATGGGCCGTTCTGGGGAGCACTTGTAGACCATTTAATGTCGCGTTCTCCAGCTGTGGCCATTGTTATTTTTATTGATTTATTTATTAAACGTATACGCTGCCAATCTCGCTTAGAGGTGACTCTAGGCATTTTACAATCAATAAAAACAACAATAGGAAACATTAAAACAATTTCAGAATAACACTAACATCGGTTCAAAGTTGACAAGATGGGGATGAAAGGTGCAAGATAGACATGGGGAAGAAGTGAGGTCCTATCTTAGTCCATTAACTATCTCCAGAATGAGATTCCCCCCTGCTTTGGGACCCCTGGCTAGTTGACCGAGCCAGGTTTTCAAATCCTTTCGGGGGGGGAGGAGGGGGTGTGCGATGTTCCAGAAGACCAGAACAGGCTCTTCTCCTGCACTCCACGAGGTGTGTGAACTTTAGCTCTCAGCATTCTCATCAACGACCCGGCTGGCTGTGGAATTCTGGGATTTGAAGTTCACACATCTGGAAATGGTCAAAGGTGGGAAATGATAGTCTACTGCCTTGCTTCTCATCTACTCAATTCCTCCTTTGTCCACTCAGGCATCTGTCAGGATTCAGGCTGCTCTTTCTAGCCCACAGAGATATCTTAGGATTCCACCCAACCTGCAAAGTGTAGTAGAAGCTACACCAGGTGGTCCAAAATACCCCAGAAGTTACTAATGCTTTAAAGGTTTCCCCTCTTCATCATGTTTACGGGATCACTCACTGTTCCAATCCCTGTTTTCTTCGAGTCTTGATTGGTTGAAGAAACCATAATGGGCCAGTTTACATTGTGTAAACTATGCTTTACCAAGCATTGTGTCTGGGTTTACACATCAGCTGAAGTCAAATCAATGAGACCAAATTATGGCTGGGTGCAATTTTTTAACTGAATGACACATGTGAGTTTAGTGATTCGGCTTCCATAAGGACGCATCATCTGGAACGCGCTTACTTTATTGGATAGGTGGATGGGAATGGGAATATAATCTTCCCAGCAGTGATAGCCATGGTGGGCAGGGTAAAGAACCAACAAGATAATGGAAGTGGTTTTGTGATGAAAGCGCTGCTCTCCTTATACATAGAACATAGAATCCTAGGGCTGGAAGGGATCTCGGAGGTCTTCTAGTCCAGCCCCCTGCTCAGGGCAGAAGACCTTATATCATCCTGGTCAAATGCCCAGTCTCTTTTTGAAAACCTCCTGTGATGCAGCACCCACAACTCCAGGAGGCAAGCTATTCCATCGATTAATTGTTCTCACTACAGGTAGTCCTCAACTGACAACAGTTCGTTTAGTGACCGTTCACAATTACAACAGCACTGAAAAGAAGTGACTTATGACTGTTTTTCACACTTACAACCGTTGCCGCATCCCCATGGTCACATGGTCAAAATTCACATGGCCACTTTTGGCAACTGAGTCATATTTACGACATTTGCCGTGTCCTGTGTGTGTGTGTGTGTCATGTGATCCCCTTTTATCATCTTCTGACAAAGTCAAGGTAGAAGCCAGATTCGCTTAGCCACCCTATTTCTAATTTAGTAACTGCAATGATTCACTTAACAACTGTGTCAAGAAAGGTCATAAAAAGGGGGCAAAGCTCCCTTAACAAATGTCTCACCTAGCAACAGAAATTTTGGGCTCGATTGTGGTCATACCTTGAGGATTCCCTGTATCAGAAAATTTCTCCTTACTTCTAAGTTGGATCTCCCTTTAACAAGCTTCCATCCCATAATTCTTGTCCTGCCCTCAGGTGCTTTGTAGAATAAATCTATCCCCTCTTCTCTATGACAGCCTCTCAAGTACTGGAAGACAGTTATTATGTCCCCCTCCCCAATCCTAGGGGGATTAGAGCTAGACATAACTAGCTCCCTCAACCGTTCATCATACATCTATCACCACACTACTTCCACCATCTTGCCTTTCCTGACCTCCCATGCCGTAGCTTCCCAAATGGATTATAGTTTGGAAAACGGGAGGAATAATTTCTCCGTGGGGAGTAAATTTTGCTTCCCACCCCCTCAAAGGTTAAAATGACTTGAAGTTCTTCAGCCTGAATTTTCTGCAATAGTTGGACTGGAGAAGCGGGCAATGCCCAGCTTAGAATGCCACTAAGTTTCACATGTTTCCTAAAGGGTTATTTTAAAAATGTGTATCTTTTCTCCCTTTTTCAGGTCCAAATTTCAGGAAGCCCACCAGTCAGAGAGTGCAAGGTAGATTTTTGATCCTTCATTCTACACCTGCCCCTCTTTTCTTTTGGCTTGGATAAGAGGGAAGGCCATGGCTCAGTCCATTCACACGGCCAGGGATTCCAGGTGCCTCTGGCAAAACCCTCCTCTGAAACTTAAGAAAACCATCTGTCCGGGCCCACTTCAAAACCTCATCCTAAGAAAGCAGAACTCGAGGAAGCGGTTTCTTCCAAAAGGAACTTTTATTAGGAGAAGCTGATAGCAGGCATAATAGACAGGATCTGAGCCCCCCCCCTCAGATCAATAGGTTAAAAGAGTCCCAAGCAAACCCCACCCCAGTAGTTCATCCGGTCAGTTCAAACAGACCAATCCTCAGGTGTTAAGTCCGTTGTGGGAAAGAGCTGATAACACTGATCGTTCCCAGGCTCCTAGCGATGTTGTTGGGTCTTCGCACCTCCCCTTCCGAAATGGGAGATAAGCCAGATGGCCGGAGGCACATTCCTTTCTCACCCCAAGGTAACGTCAAGGGAGAGGCAGTTCAAAGAACAAGTATGCATTGTAGCGATAGAGAGAAACAAAGGCACAGCCCGCAGCGTCTTCCCCCTCCCCTTCCGGAGCATGGCAGAACCCAGAGTAGTGGAAGAATTAGAAATAGGAAAGATAATAATAATAATACGGGTTCTGACACCATCGTCTGTCTGTTGGGACAATTCTAAGCTCAGTGGCCATGCCGAGGAATTCTGAGCACTGGAGAGAATGCTCAGCTCAATATCCAGGCTGAGACATTTGGAGAGGTGACCGCACCAACCTATTTGGGAATACAGGTCATCCTTGACTTACAACAGTTCATTTAGTGACTGTTGAAGTCACAACGGCACTGAAAAAAGTGGCTTATGACCATTTTTCACACTTACGACCGTTGCAGCATCCCCAGGGTCACGGGATCAAAATCCAGACGCTTGGCAACTGACTCATATTTACGACGTTGCAGCATCCCCATAGTCACAGGATCAAAATTTGGAGGCTTAACCACTGGCTCATATTTATGACGGTCACAGTGTCCCGGGGTCACGCGGTCCCCTTTTGTGACCTTCCGACAAGCAAAGCCAATGGGGAAGCCAGATTCATTTTACAACCGTGTTGCTAACTCAACAACTGCAGTGATTCACTTGATAACCGTGGCAGGAAAGGTTGTGAAATGGGGCAAAATTCATTGAACAAACTTAGCGACAGAAACTTTGGGCTCAATTGTGGTCACAAGTCAAGGACTACTGTACTTGTATCAGAAGTGTACTCTGGTCCCATTTCTGAGAACTCCATCCTCCACCCTGACGTGTGTATCTATTGTCATCCAGCCAACAGCACCCAAAATGCAATTTACGCTCCCTACAGCGAAGCCCAGTGCCTTTAAGAGGGACATTTTCTTATTGTGTGCTGTCACCAGAATAAAGAATATACTTGCCAGTGGCAGGATGACAAGCACATTTGTAGTTGGTGTCAGAATTGTGACGGATGCAGGACCCACAGCAGCCAAGAAACATCTTTTCTCAGTGATAATTTACAGGTCTTAGTTTGGAGAGTTCCCAGTGATCTGATTTATCCTCACCAGGACTTGCCCCAGAATTCCCACTCTCAGCTGTACGGGTAGCCCTCGACTTACAGCAGTTCATTTAGTGACCATTCAGAGTTACAACGGCACCGAAAAAGGTGACCTTATGACTATTTTTCACACTCATGACCATTGCAGCATCCCCCCCCCATGGTCATGTGATCAGAATACAGATGCTTGGCAATGGACTCATATTTATGACGGTTGAGTGTCCCAGGTTCATGGGATTCCCTTTGGAGAACGTCGGACAAGCCAAGTCAATGGGGAAGCCAGATGCCCTTAACAACCGCGTCACTAACTTTAAAAGCTGTGGCGATTCACTTAACAACTATGACAAGAAAGGTCGTAAAACAGGGCAAAAGTCACTAAACAACTTGTCTTGCATAGCAACAAAAAAATTGGGGCTCGATTGTGGTCGTCAATACCCGTCAAGTCAAAGAAATGAATTGTGGAAAGATGCTTCAGAGTCGCATTTTAAGCTTCAGTCATTCAGTTAATCAGTCCATGGTTACATTCGCATAGAATACTTGATTATGGAATTAACCCATGGACTGGGTTGCATAATACATGGAACCATAAACTAATCCCAAAGATGACATTGGCACACCATGGTAAACCAAGAAAACTTAACCAAGCATAGCAGATTGCGAGGGTCCGTGTGCTAGGTTTCCGTCCCACTTCATGTGGTTGAACATGTGGTGTGAAAAAGTTGAGTACAGCATTAAAAACTTTAGGTCAGGCAATCTCTCCCCAGGTGAGCCATATTCAGAATAACTGAACAGGAAACTCTATAACATTTCAGACAAGTGGCTGTCCGTTCTCTTCTTAAAAGCCTCCAGTGATGAAGCATCCACAACCTCTGAAGGCAAGCTGTTCCACTGGTTAATTGTTCTCACTGTCAGGAAATTTCTCCTTAGTTCTAGGTTGCTTCTCTCCTTGATTAGTTTCCATCCCTTGTTTCTTGTCTTGCCTTCTGGTGCTTTGGAAAATAAGTCGATCCCCTCTTCTTTGTGGCAGCCCCTCAAATATTGGAACACTTTTAGTTGTTCTTTTAGCCCAACCCTCTGCTGAAGCAGGAAACCTTATACAATTTTCTAGCTTACTAAGGTTGTGGTCTACTTTTGTAGTCAAGTGATGAGGTGAATAAGAAGAATTCTCATTCACCAAAACTTCAGTTTGGGACATTTTCTTTAGCAATCAGAAGGCCTTGCTGTGAATAGAAGGGAGAAAGGAAGGATCCCTCAGCAACCTGATGTCCAGGCCTAGCAAAATCTCCTGAAGCTTCCAAATGGGACTACGAAAGTGTACATAGCTAGTTTTTTCTGAGCATTCCTCAAGTTCCTTCTCCACTCTTTCTGTAACCATCCTTTTCTCTGGGGATGATTGTAAAAGATAGCGGTTAATAAGTTTTGCATGGAGAAGGATCCTAAAGAGATTCCCCCCCCCCTGGGGTGGAATTCTAAGCTGTAATCTTTACAACATGTGCATCATGTCCCTCCAGTGATTAGGTAGGCAGAATGCTGTTCTGGATCAACTAGATGTGTTTTAAATTTTATCGCCCTCTGCTCTTGACTGATCAGCAGCGAAAAGGTCTATGTATTACTCCATCCCTAATTTTGGTGACGGCCCTCAGGGATCTAAGCTGGGAAGAGAGGCCTCGTAGCTTAGATTTGTGATTTTGAATACCTCCCCTGTGAGACCCAACTAGCTAATTTGTAATGTTTGAAATAGCGCAGGAATGGTGCTGCATGTTGGAAAGAAGGAACAGCAACCACTTTGCACAAATTTTCCACTCGGTGTCTATTTCCACTAACTCTCTCCTCTGTTTATATTCTTCCTCATAGTGTATAGGCAGAGTGACCACAGACATTGCCAGAAGCTGACCCAATTTCCAAAGGGCTGCAAATGATCACTTCTCCTCATCAGGAAAGGCAAAGCAATTTATTTCCCTTCTGTCTGAGTCCTTTGCTCCACCTCTTTCTTTACACTGTAATATAATTATTCAGACATTTCAGTATCTACAATAAAATGCTTTTATGCTATACTACTTTGACCTAAAATGTGTGCCGTGGGCGGAGTACGTGGGCCAGAGGAAAGATGGGGCGAGTTACGAGTGGAGTGAATCTGGCCCCCAAAAGGTGTGCTTCTGACTGGCGGAGTTTGAAAATAATTTTAAAATGGATTTTATTTAGCCCACCAGCATGGACTTGAGACCCAGCCCAGTTTAAAATCCCAGCACCTTGCCAGCGCCTTGAAGTGTGTGCCACAGTATTTAAAGATCGGAGAACAACTAGAGAAATTACCAGTGAAATGTCACAACTGGGAGGAGGGAATGAGATTACAGGGTATCCTCGATTTACAACTGTTCATTTAGTGACCGTTTGAAATTGCAACAGCACTGAAAAAAGTGGCGTATGAGCAGTCCTCATATTTACCACCATTGCAGCGTCCGCACGGCCACGTGATCAGAATTGGGGCTTCTGGCAACTGGCTCATATTTATGACGGTCGCAATGTCCCGGGGTCACGTGATCCCCTTTTGTGACCTTCTGACAGGCAAAATCAATGGGGAAGCCAGATTCACTTAACAGCTGTGTTATTAACCTAAGAAGGGTTGTGATTCACTTAACAACGGTGACAAGCAAAGTCGTAAAGTGAGATAAAACTCACTTAACAACGGTCTTGCTTAACAGTGGTGGGCTCAATTGTGGTGGTAAATCAAGGATTACCTGTATAAAGTATTGCCTTTATAAATCATTTTTTAAAGGACAATGCATCTCCCTGTCACCCTTATTAGCTAGACCAGATGGGAAACGTAACCAGATTTGCTAATTCTAAATTTATTGCACAGCTAAGTTAAAAGAGTCTTGCAAATCTGAACGTGCAATTGTCCCTCTTCTCTTTTTCCTCCTGGCCCCTCCTGAGCCTCTTGCCTCTCCTATTATCCAGCTGAGGACTGTTCTGCCCCTTAGCTGATTGTTCCCTCGACAACATCTCCTCCCCCATCCTTCCAATGTTTTCCCCACATATCATTACACTGCCCTTCCCAAAGACAAATATTATATAGCTAGGTTCACAAAGTAGATATGCAAATACAATGGAAAAAGCAGGCACATGAGCTATGTGCATTCTTATGGAAAGATAACCAAAGGGAAAAAAAATAGAATATAGAATAACAGAGTTGGAAGGGACCTTGGAGATCTTCTAGTCCAACCCCCTGCTCAGGGAGGAAACCCTATGCCATTTCAGGCAAATAGAATTGTCCGACGAATGAAAGCAAACGTCCAACTTCACCTTCAGAGTTTAAAAGCCTGAGTTCATTGGAAAAAGGTTCCGTCAATGCAAGCCTCAGCAACGAAATCCTGTTTGTCATGTTCACCAAAACCCCATCAACAGACCAGAAAGGATGCGCGTGGAGAACTAAGGTCAACAAATCAACCTAAACTAAAATATAAGTTTAAATTTACAGTTTAGAAACTCAGTCACACTAGCAAAAATTGTCTAGGAAGAAGAACTAGAAGACCTCCATGGTCCATTCCGGCCCTAGGATTCTATGACATACACGTAGGCATCTCTTTGGCTTTTGCTGCCATGTACACACGTTCTTTTGCAAGCTGCATGTCGAATGCATGTGACTCTCCCTCGTGAATTTTTAACTTCTCCATAGGAAAGAATTTGAAAAAGCAGCAACTTATCTAGTAGGAGAGTAGCTGCAAACAGGTTTCTATCTACACAGGAAGAGCAGAGTCCATTTTGGCTTTTCTGTTCTGAACCATAACCTTAGTAATTGCCAGGACCGCCCGTCAGTTCTGAGCAGTAAGACAAAACTTCTTGTCATGGAAATGTAGAATATGCAATAGGGTGAATTCATGAAAACCTAAAAGAATGTGGCTATTTCAATGAGTCTGTTCCCTAGAACATGGAACAAAGAACTTCAGAGTTGGAAGTGACCTTGGAGGGCTTCTAGTCCAACCCTCTGCTTGAGCAGGAGACCCTATACCATTTCAGAGAACTGTCTGTCCTTAAAAGACTCCAGTGATAGAGCACCCATGAGTTTTGAAGGCAAGTTGTTCCACTGTTTGATTGTTCTCACTGTCAGGAAATTTCTCCATAATTCTAGGTTGCTTCTCTCCTTGGTTAGTTTCCATTCATTGCTTCTTGTCTTGCCTTCTAGTGCTTTGGAAATAACTTGATCCCCCTCTTCTTTGTGGCTGTTCTACAAATATTGGAACAGTACTATCATGTGACCCTTAGTCCTTCTTTTTATTAAAGTAGACATACCCATTGAGTGCAACTATTCATCACATGTTTGAGCCTCCAGCCCCCTAATCCAGGGGTCTTCAAACTTGGCCCTTTTATGACTTGTGGACTTCAACTCCCAGAATTCCTCACACGTGCCTGGCTGAGGAATTCTGAGAGTTGAAGTCCACAAGTCATAAAAGGGCCAAGTTTGAAGACCCCTGCCCTAATCATTCTTGTTGCTCTTCTCTGCACTCTTTCCAGAGTGCAGAGAAGAGCAGCTTCTTAAAGCAGCTGCATCCTTTTTCAGACTCGTGAAACCATAAAAAAAAACCTGGCTGCTTTAAAAATGACTTGATGATGTGTTTCTATACATTTGGAAGCATGTCTTCTGCACAATTTTTGGATTATGCCGAGGATTAAAGCATATTTTGTCCTTCTTATGCAGACAATTTCATTCCAAAACTGGTTTAATGCCTTTATCCAGATACCACAAAATATTGACTTGGTCTATCTTTGCCCCTTTAGTACAATTTTTTTTTCAATATTGGAAAAATGAAAAAGGTGCTGGGATTTAGTAGCTTTTTCATTCTTCAATTTACAATGCTGAGGAAAACAATCCCAAGGAAATGCCTCTAAAACTGATAAAAACAATTGTGGTTAGTAGTATTATGGAAATCTCTTTTCAATATTAGTTAAGATGGTTGGTGTTGGGTAATACACCCCCCCCTTTTATTACCCCATTAAATAACGCAGGGTTGTCCAACCTTGGTAACTTTAAGACTTTTAGACTTTAACATGGCTGGGGAATTCTGGTAGTTGAAGCCCACAGGTCTTAAAGTTGCCGAGATTGGTTGCCCCTGAGATAAAGCAAGGCTGGATAGCCAGAGACTTACTACATATTACTAACTACCAGCGCCTTTCACCATGGACCTTTTGCATAAAATGGAAAAATGTGAACTTATGATGTGGATTATTAGATGGGATACATTATAGAACAGTGATGGCGAACCTTTTAGAGACCGAGTGCCCAAACTGCAACCCAAAACTCACTTATGCATCGTCGAGTGCCGGGTGGGCGTGGCCCATTGGGTGGGTGTGGCCAATTGGGTGGGCGTGGCTGTGGTGGTAACGGCAGACTGGATGGGACTAAAAAGTTCAATCAATCAATTCCAACTTTGCAAGATCTTTTTTTTCCCCACGAGAAGTTGAAATTGACTGATTGAACCTTTTTTTTTTTTTTTGCACATGGCGGCGGAGACCTAAAGCGAAAAGGTTTTATAAAACCCAGCTGAAGGCCTAGGACTGGGGCGACGGCGTGCGTGCCCACAGAGAGGGCTCTGAGTGCCGCCTCTGGCACCCGTGCCATAGATTCGCCACCACTGTTATAGAAAGAAGAGAGTCAAGTTGTAAGCTTAGCAAGAAGTAAATTTATAATTGTACTTATAAACTGGTGTAAAGAAGATTGGAAGCCATGTGTTTGTATTTTAAAGCTGCCAAGGTTGACAAACACTGTACTACTTATTTAGAATACTGAATACAGAAAAATGGAGTTGGAAGGGACCTTGGAGGTCTTCTAGTCTACTCCCTGCTCAACCTCTCTCTTTTTTTTTTTTGCATTGTGGTGACAAAACTGGATGCAATTTTCCAAATGTGGTCTTACCAGTGCAGTCCAAAGTGGTACCAACACTTCACATGATCTTTGAATACATCTTGCATTAGAAGGAAGGCTTGAAGAGAGAGAGAGTCAGAATCCTAAAATGGTACAACTTCTTTAAATTTCAGTGTTTCCCACATACAACTACAATCAGAATGGCTGAGGATAACAGTTTACTGATCAGTCTCTTCCTGACTATTGTGAAGTACATCTAGTTAAACACTTGCCCTTAATTCTGAATTGACGTTTCAATGTTTACATCAGCATATGCAAAATGTTCTTGGATCAGCCCCTTCGGCAATATGCAAACAACCACCATAGATTAAATGTCCAGCAAGTCACTAAGATCTCCTGATGGGAGCAATAGAATTCCAAAGTCTCAAGAAGGGATTATTTCCCATCATCTCTTCGTATCCAACCTTTCTACCGGAAGCAACCAGGCGTTGAACTTTGGACATCCCTATGCAAACTCCAGGCTCTACTGCTGAGGTTTGGCTCACCTTGGCCTACCAACAACCTCCTTTGTAATCTGGGGGTCTTGCAGAAGAAGAAGAACACAAGTGTTGGAGAAAGAGTGTTTCTGCAATTCAGACTAAGAAATGTTTAATCCAGCATTCTCCCCAGGCAAACAGAGATGAGATGGTGATTACCCAGGGCAGACATCAGATGATAGGGATTTGTCCCGTTTAATAGCTGAATTAGAAGTTCAGCTGAACCTCTCCAGAATTCTTGACATCCTACAATCAAGGAACTGCTAAACAAGCCAACATTAAACAGCCCAACCAAAGAATCACCAAGACCACTCTCACCAACACTGACAGGGGAAGACGCTAGAATACAAACTGAGAGCAAACCCCACTTCCTACTAGTACTGGTGATGTTACCTAGTTTGGCAATGAAATGATTACAAGAAAACAACCAAGCTCAGAGAGCACCAAGGACCCCTCATTTCATCCCTGAGCTACAAATATTTTCCTTTATTGGTATGACTGTTGCCCATTCTCCTTCAGTGTGTATATGTGGCACACGGATTGCCTTTTCAAATACTCAGTCAAAGCCCTCTGGAGAGCATGGAGTGCAGCACCACAGAGGAAAGTCTCAAGCATTTTTATTCTACCAGTTTTCATCCAGTTTTTTAAATGATAATGTGCTTTGAAATACTGTTTTGAATTAGAGTTATACAGATGTTTGATTATCAGAACAGAATAACGGAATAATAGAGTTGGAAGGGACTTTGGAGGTCTTCTAGTCCAACCCCCTGCTCAAGTAGGAAACCCTATACCATTTAAGACAAATGGCTGTCCAGTCTCTTCTTACAAACCTCCAGTGATGGAGCACCAACTATTTCTGGAGGCAAGTCGTTCCACTGATAAATTGTTTAACTGTCAGGAAATTTCTCCTTAGTTCTAAGTTGCTTTTCTCCTTGATTAGTTTCCATCCGTTGCTTCTTGTCCTGCCTTCAGGTGCTTTGGAGAATAGCTTGACTCCCTCTTCTTTGTGGCAGCCCCTGAGATATTGGAACACTGCTATCATATCACCTGTAGACCTTCTCTTCATTAAACTAGACATCCCCAATTCCTGCAACTGTTCCTTATATGTTTTAGCCTCCAGTCCCCTAATCATCTTTGTTGCTCTTCTCTGCACTCTTTCTAGAGTCTCAACATCTTTAGCTTAGTGTGCTAAGTGTGCAAGATTTAGCTTAGTGTGCTGCTCAATAGCTGTGTGTTGCTTCCAAGCCAGATTTTCTCCAACCTATATTTGTCTCATATTTTGCTGGAAGGGTGTAGGCATGTACTGTAAATGCAAGGCTACGGTGAAATGCAAGGCTGAATGTGTTCATCTGGGACCTGCATCAGAGACCGTCATGAACAGTTTGTTCCCCAACTCTTATCTATCTTCCCTCAAAAGTTTTGACAAGCATCCCTTCGATCTACGTCATTTATAAAAACACCGACATCAGGAAGGGCTGCTCAACAGACTAATATAGAACTTTGCCTGTAGGTCTTATCAGTAGGTAGATTCTTGATTCAGCTTGGTGTCTTTCAAAGACAGGGACGGTATTTACCTATCTCCAGGTTTTTGTAGGCTCCTAGTCTGACATCCAAGAATTCTTAAAGATTGTAAACAATGGTTCAGGAAGAAGAAACTCTATAAACATCTCGATGTGTGCTCTGATCCAGACAATCTAAACTCATTTAAAGCAGATAGCTCCTGCTGCAGTAACAGCATGCAAAAGACTGATCTGAACAACTGAAGAGGGATCCAGACAAATGTTAGGGGCTAACCAGACTCTAAGCCTTGGGAGGCCAAGAGCCCAGCATAAACGTTTCAGGAGTATATACAGGTTACAAACACTTTAATGCTTTAAGACACATGTACTACAGTTCAGAGGGCAGTTATATTATGGGCAGTTATTTAGCAACCAGGGCAAAGATAGGAAAGTGAGATTTCTGAATTTTTAAATGGCTAGATATTAGAACAAAATTTGGTCATCTAATTTGTTGGTAGGAGCTGTTGTGATAAGGTGGTGCTAGGATGCTCCCTTATCCTTGAATTTTTAGGTGCTTGGTAAATTGCTATTTCTTCCTAGGACCTAGGTCAAAAAGGGCTCTCTTTTATTCCGTTTACCATCATTTTATAGTATTCTAAGCATTTGTCGTTGCTTTAAGTTAAAAGATGCCAAGAAAGGAATTCATCACCTACAATCAAGGGTTCTCACCTTATTGCAAGAGTGGATCTGATTTAAGCATTAGATTTTTTTTCTACACGCTCATCTTGTGTGAGTTTGTTCTTGTTCAAGCTGTCCTCAATCGCTGTTGCTTAGCATTTCACCAACTTCCCTGAATGGCGAAACTCTTCTTTTTTCTCGTTTGGTCGACCGGCCCTAGACGACCTCCCAGCCAAGAACTGAACAGCATGCATAGAAGTCAGTAGAACGAGAGGGAGGATGTCCCTGATGAAAACAGCATCGTGGTATCCCAACACAAACCCCACCCTTTTTTTTTCTACGAACATGGTGAAGTTGCATGCATGACCTCAAATGGGCAGAAACTCTCTCAATTATAGCTTCTTCGTTTCTCCAGTACAGGTGAGGGCTATGTAATGCAATTCAGACCAAAACAAAAAGGGCCTTTGTAATGTGAGAATATGGTTAAATTTAATAAATAATTAATAAAACACCAACAGTGGTATAGCAGTAGCAACAAGCCCTGGAAATAATCTTATTAAAACAAATGTTTTACAGGTATAAAAGAAAGCTTCCAATAAATAAACTATGATTACATTAATAATTTAATGAATATTACTAAATATCATTAAAAAAACAAATGTTTTACAGATATAAAAGCAAGCTTCTAATGAACTGCTCTCATGACATGATAGAAGTGTTCCAATATTTGAGGGTCAAACTATTTTACAAAGCACCAAAAGGCAAGACCAGAAACAATGGATGGAAACTAACCAAGCAGAGAAGCAACCTAGAACTAAGGAGTCTATGGAGATTTTCAGTCATCCAGGACATAGTTGTCCCAAAGATGCTTTTTCATGAGGCAACTGGACTTTCTTTTTTTTCCTTTGAAGATGTTTTGCTTCTCATCCATTCTTCAGCTAGAGATGAAGAAGCTTCTTGGATGAGAAGCAAAACTTCTTCAAAGG
Organism: Azemiops feae; assembly: GCA_023970755.1. NCBI lineage: Eukaryota > Metazoa > Chordata > Lepidosauria > Squamata > Viperidae > Azemiops > Azemiops feae. The sequence goes on along the minus strand of JALGBA010000495.1, from coordinate 630,692 downwards.
AAAAACAAGAAAGTCCAGTTGCCTTGTGAAAAAGCATCTTTATAACTAAGGAGAAATTTCCTAATGGTGAGAGCAATTAACCAGTGGAATAGTTTGCCTTCAGAAGTTGTGGGTGCTCCATCATTTCAAGAAGAGACTGGACAACTATTTATCTGAAATGGTATAGGGTCTCCTGCTTGAGCAGGGGGTTGGACTGGAAGACCTCCAATGTCCCTTCCAGCTCTATTATTCTATTCTATTCTATTCTATTCTATTCTATTCTATTCTATTCTATTCTATTCTATTCTATTCTATTCTATTCTATAATGATGATGATGATGATGATGATGATGATGATGATGATGATGATGATGATGATGATGATGATGATAATAATAATAATAATAATAATAATAATAATAATAATAATAATAATAATAATAATAATAATAATAATAATAATAATAATAATAAGTTGGAAGGGACCTTGGAGGTTATCTAGTCCAACCCTCTGCTCAGGCAGGAAACCCTATACCATTTCAGACAAATGGCTGTCCAGTTTCTTCTTAAAAACCTCCAGTGTTGGAGCATTCAACGCTTCTGGAGGCAGGTTGTTCCACTGGTTAATTGTTCTAACTGTCAAGAAGTTTCTCCTTAGTTCTAGGTTGCTTCTCTCCTTGATTAGTTTCCATCCGTTGCTTCTTGTCCTGCCTTCAGGCGCCTTGGAAAATAGCTTGACTCCCTCTTCTTTGTGGCAGCCCCTGAGATATTGGAAGACTGCTATCATGTCCCCCCTTGTCCTTCTCTTCATTAAACTGGACATACCCAATTTCAGCAACCGTTCCTTATATATTTTAGCCCCCAGTCCTCTAATCATCTTTGTTGCTCTTCTCAGTACTCTTTTCTCAGTCTCAACATCTTTTTTACATCGTGGTGACCAAAACTGGATGCAGTATTCCAAGTGTGGCCTTACCAAGGCATTGTAAAGTGATATTAACACTTCACCTGATCTTGATTCTCTCCCTCTGTTAATGCAGCCTAGCACTGTGTTGGTTTTTTTGGCAGCTGCAGCACACTGCTGGCTCATATTTAAGTGATTGTCCACTAGGACTCTGAGATCCCTCTCACAGTTACTACTATTGAGCAAGGTACCTCCTAAACTATACCTGTGCATTTGGTTTTTCTTGTCTAAATGTAGAACCTTACTTTTTTCACCATTGAATTTCATTTTGTTAGATAGTGCCCAGTGTTCAAGTCTGTCCAGATCCTCCTGTATCCTAAGCCTGTCTTCTGGAGTGTTGGCTATACCTGCCAGCTTGGTGTTGTCTGCAAATTTGATGAATTTCCCATCTATCCCCTCATCCAAATCATTGATGATATCTCTCTGCAAGTTCTTAAACCAATAGCAATAGCAGTTAAACCTATATACCGCTTCATAGTGCTTTACAGCCCTCTCTAAGTGGTCTACAGAGTATGCATATTGCTCCCAACCATCTGGGTCCTCATTTTACTGACCTCAGAAGGATGGAAGGCTGAATCAGTCTTGAGCCAGTCAGGATCGAACACCTGGCAGTCAGCAGAATTAGTCTGCAATACTACATTTTAAACCCCATAGAACCACCAGGGCTCTAAACACATCCCCAGATTCTGCAACTATCGTGCAGGGCAAGGATATGACCCATGGAAAAGATGCAGCAGCAGCATCTTTGATGATGCCAAATGGTGGCCAAAGTATGATGAGATCATCACGCCAAGACCGTATTCAAACGCAGGTTGACTTATTCAGGTTTATAAGTCACAAAGATGAGGTTGTCACGCATGCTTTGTCATTTAACACCTGCTTGTCCCCTGCAGTTACCATGGAAGCAGCTGCTTTAATGAGTTACAAAATCTGTTGCACGAGCATCCCAGCCTGCTCGGAGACACTTTCTATTTTTGTATCCAAATGCCGCATTGCCCTAATGTGATACCTTCCTTAAGTGCACATTAAGAAAAGCAAAGATGCCCACAACAGCTCCAGATGGCATTCCAGAATTTAGCATTAATTCAAAATAATAATTTTTGAAGTGTTGACATAGTGCTTGAAAAAGCTGCTAACTTTTGTTCTAATCTTTTTTTGAGAGTTTGGGGAGCCATAACAGCATCTCTAAATGCTCCTAACAAAGGTGATTAGAGCAGGGGATCCCAACCTTTTGAGCACCAGGGACCGGTTCCGTGGAGAGAGGTTTTCCTACGGACGGGAGGAAGCGTGGTTTCCCATGCTGCCTGCATCCCATGGATGGGGCTTCGCTTGTTTGCACTGCCCGGTTTCTGGCATGCCACGGCCTGGTGCCGGTTCACGGGATTAGGGGACTGGAGGATAAAACATAGAGGTAACTAGATATGTCTAGTTTAACAAAAAAAAAGAGGACACAATATCAGTCTTCCAATATTTATGGGCTGTCATAGAGGGGGTCGACCTAGTCTCCAATGCACCTGAGGGCAGGACAAGAAGTAACGGGTGGAAGATCATTAAAGAGGGATCCAACCCAGAATTAAGGAGAAATTTCCTGACAGTGAGAACAATTAATCAGTGGAACAGCTTTGCCTCCAGAAGTTGTGGGTGCTCCATCATTGGAGGTTTTTAAGAAGAGACTGGACAGCCATTTGTCCTGAATGCTATAGCGTCTTCTGCCTGGGCAGGGAGTTGGACTAGAAAACCGACTATGTCTCTTCCAACTCTATTATTCTGTATTCTGTATTCCTTTTGTTTTTTATTCTTATCAAACGAGCTGGCAATTGTGCCTTTAATGATTCACTTTGTACATTCTCCCATCCCTTCTGAACTCCCTTTTGAATTTGGTCTATTGAGGGGATTATCAATATACCTCCCTGATGTTTATCCAGCTCCACTGATCATTGGTCAGTGGCATTTAAGAGGCCAAAGGTCCGGGATTATGAGGAACAGGGAAAAGACTTTGCCTAATCAAGATCTACTAATAGTTACTAGTCAGGTTGTCTTGGTCAGCAGCTACTGTGAGGTTCTGAGCTTCACTTCATCCCAAATTGAGCAGGCTACTTAATCCTAGTGCAAATTCACAAGTCTCATAAGAATGGAGAACGCTACGGATCATGTGAAACAGAAGCCGGCCTTCACACTGAAGAGATTTCATATTTCTGAAGATTATGGTTTCCTTCTTCCAAATCCATTGGTAGGTACAGCCTTTTGCTAAAAACTAAAGGTGTGGGAGGAAGGGGAAAAGTGTTCAGAAGGCAGGGAGCAAGGAAGGAGATTGAAGACTGCCTCTGATCTTTCCCAAGGTTGTCTACTTCTGCGGATGGATTTGGGATGGAGAGGCGGAATGATCTGGGATCATTTTGGTATTTGGAATTTAAATATTTAAGAGACTAAACAAGCTTTCAGGTAGGGAGAAGGAGGATTGTCTTTGTTCTGATTTCCTTACATAGTTTTAAGGACGAGAATGGCGAATGGGGTCAGGTACCCACAAATGTGAGGATCATTTTTCCCCCCTAATCTAAGAAAGACAGATAATAAATGGCTTTTGTCTCTGAATGAGTAGAGACCTGAAGATATCTTCTCATTGTGGTAGTGATCTGTGGAATGACATAAGATAAGCTTTGCTGGGAGCAGAAAGCTTCTTTTTCATGGGTCATTTTTTTTCATTGATAGCAATCAAATGCACAACCTTTTGGGCCAAAAGATCTAAGGAGAGAGAATGATTGAAGCTAGCAGGAAAAAAATATTATAATTGATATAATGTAAATGAGAATTAAGTCTGTTTTACATAGTAGTACGTTGCCCAGAGTAGCTTGCTCGGTGGGATGGGTGGCTAAATGACTAAATAAAATCGGTTACCTTAATGTCAGTTATGAATATATTCCCTTTCCACATGCTGAAAAAATTCCTTCCATGCCTTCCCCAACTCTTTGATGGGTCCTTATGCTATATCTCCTTCAAAAATTACTACCCAGCTGTAATGTTTAACCTCACAGTTAAACATTATTAAATTACATAAAGAGTAATTTTATTAACTGTGTTTCATTCCTTTAATCTGAAATAACCTTTGTCTCGTCTGCTTGTGTACTCCAGTCCTAGCCCAAATTCCCCAAACTGTGCACTTTTGCTTAGTGATCCAGTTTTAATTCTAGGGAAACGTTGTGCTGTGCCTTCTGGGTTTTTTAGGGGCAGAAGGACTGAGGCTAGTAGCTTGGCCAGTAGCTTCTGCAAGGGAAGCTCGGAATTTGGAAGATTAGGATGTGGTTGCAGCTTGTCCTGCTCCCATTAGAAGGAGGTATATGACACCATCTTTTTTGCTCTCTTCTCCTGTGGGCACCACTAAGTTCTGCTTCTATAATAGCATGTCCCTAATGGATGGGTGCGTGGTCCAGCAAAGCACCGGTGGAGGATTGTGACAACTGGTTCAGAACATCTGAAATCTTCTTAGTTAGAGCTCAGCACTAACGGCCTTTTAAAATGAACCAGATCGGTGGGTAGAGAAATTGAGTGGATGATTCCTGGCAAGACCACACCTGGAGCACTGTATCCAGTTGCAGTCACCCTGATACAAAAAAGATGCGGAGACTCTAGAAAATGCAGAGAAGAGCAACAAAGATGATAAGGGATCTGGAGGCTAAATCGTATGATAAATAGTAGAGGGAACGAGGTATGTGTTGACGAGAAAGACGTGGTATCTGTCTTCCAGTACTTGAGGGGCTGTCAAGGAAAAGAGGTCAACCCATTCTCCAAAGCACCGGAGGGCAGGACAAGAAGTAACGGGTGGAAGATCATTAAAGAGGGATCCAACCCAGAATTGAGGAGAAATTTCCTGACAGTGAGAACAATTAATCAGTGGAAGTTTTAAAGAAGAGATTGCACAATGATTTTTATGGAATGGTACAGGATCTCCTGCTCAAGCAGGGCATTGGACTAGAAGACCTCCAAGGCAATGGTGGGATTCAAATATGTGAACAACCGGTTCTCTGTCTGGATGCTGCTTCCGGAAGTCCATTCTGGGCCTGGGCAACAAAAAATTAGCTACTGGTTCTGCCGAACTGGTGCGAACCGGCTAAATCCCACCACTGCTTCCTTAGCATTTCTGCATGGACAAAAGAATTTCTCCAACAATTTCTGAAAGGCAAGACTTCCTTTCAACAGGAACCAGAGCAGAGTTATCCAATATCTCATGGATGTTTTTTTTCTGCTGATACCTAAGTGGAAATGTGGAAACCAGCAACTATCAGGGAGATAGTTGAACAAACCAGATTTTTCACACATTGGTTACATTATCACTAAATAAATGAGAGAACTTCACCACCATTCAAGGGAATATATTTTCTCCTTAGTAAGGATTTCCGAAGTAAATTGTCTTTCATCAGATTAAAGAAGATGTAGGGAAAAAACCGAGAAGCATTTCTCTGCCAGGAAAGAGGTCCAGTTCTGAAAGATTGATTGTTCAAGATGAAAAGAACCAGTTTAAGTGTTTTGGAGAGATACTTTTCATCAGCATGGAAAAGTGTCACAAATCTCTACTTGAGGATAATTTTAGAAAAAAGAGCCCGCTTGACAGCCATTTGTCCAAAATGGTATATAGGGTTTCCTGCCTGAGCAGGGGGTTGGACTAGATGACCTCCAAGGTCCCTTCCAACATCATCATCATCATCATCATCATCATCATTATTATTATTATTATTATTATTATTATTATTATTATTATTATTATTATTATTATTATTATTATTATTATTATTATTATTATTATTATTATTATTATTATTATTATTATTATTATTATTATTATTATTATTATTATTATTATTATTATTACCTCAGGAACATTACCAGTCATAGAAAAATAGAAAACTGAGGGCAGAAAAAATCCTAGTGGTCCATTGAGTCTGCCCTTTGAGGGTTGTTTTTTTTTTTTGCTATCATGTCACCCCAGTCCTTCTTTTCACCAGACTAGCCATACCCAATTCCTGCAACCGTTCTTCATATGTTTTAGCCTCCACTCCCCTAATCATCTTTTTTGCTCTTCTCTGCATCTCACATTTTGGATCAGAAGAAAAGATAGATGTGAGGTTAAGCCATTATCAGGGAAAATTCAAAGCAATGGCAACCATCCCCAGAATGAAAAACTGGACAAAGAGAATCCACAAAGCAGAGACTTCCTAACTGTTGCTAACTTTTCTACAACCTTTCCTATTTGATTGTCTCCAGCAAAGAGTTATATTACAAGAACTTTGTTTCCCATCGCTTGTCAGAATATAATTAAAATAGCAGGTTCTTTCGTCTCCAGGGAAAATTCTCAGTGGATCGGAATGTATTAAATGCTGATGCAGCCAAGAAGCTGGAAGAACTGAGAATTTCTGGTTGTGTGCTTTTGTTACAATAAACATTTACCCTATATTTTTTTATTGCAGACATTTCTGGATCACAGAACAGATGCTTTATCCAGTCAGTTATGATGATTAGATGGTTTATAATTGGCCCCGGCACTGAAGCAGCCATTTTGTGAAGAGTTAAGCCCTCCACATGATAATGTGGTTTGTCAGCCTGTTTTGGGGGTTCTCAAAGTTCTAGTTTCCTCATTGACCCCAAAGGTGACCTGTTTCCCAAGTAAGGAAGTAAACAGATCAAATGCTTCTTGATCTTTCTGATTAGTTATGATCTACAGAACTGATTGCAAGCCATCAGACATAAATTGGAGGCTGACAGTTGCTTCAGACAGATAATAAAATGTGGAGATCAGCCATGTCCTTCATGGATAATCACATCTAGTGGTTAGCTAGCCTTTAATGGGAGGACCAGGACTTTGCTGAACTTCACCTGCCAATGATACTGATCTTTCTAGCTGGTGCAGTTGGGAATTAGGAGCTATTGGAGAACTCCAAGTTCTCAATTTCTCCACTTTGAAGATGATGATTCCTTTTAGATGTTTTTTTCAATAAAAGGGTGGAAAAACTGCACTGAACTATCCTTCTCAGCATCCTAAGCCAGTGTTCACAGTGGGCATCGAATGCTGGGAATTGTAACCTCACAATGGCTGCAGGATCATGGGTTCTCCGTATCCAACCTAATCTGTACAATACTTATGTACGTTTAATTCATAGAATCACACATTCCTTTTTTGGTCTCTCTTTTTAAGAAAGAACTTCCTCCTTTCTATAATCCATGGATGGAGATTGCACACAGGTTGGTTTACTTGATTGAGAGCCATCAACTTCGTTCCCAGGTCAAAAAGGTACTGAAATTCATTTTTATGCATGACTTTTAGCCATAGAGATCTCACATTGTGTTTCTTGATGCTCTAGGAAGCCGGTCTTGCTTCCTTATGGACTGCTGGAGGAGTGAATGCTAGCTTTCCTATTAGCCTTGTTGTTTAGTTGGGATCTTCACTTTTACTTTTTAAAACACCCTGAACTATTTATGTACTTATTCTCTCAGTATTTGTCTTATTGATTAAAAATAAAATGTGACTTGGCAAAAGATATTTCTGATTTTGAAGTGTGAGAAGTAGTAGGGAGAGTTATTAACATAATATACAACTAGCTGGCTGAGGAATTCTGGGAGCTGAAGTCCACAAGTCTTAAAGTTGTCAAGGTTGCAGACCCCTGGTCTAGTCTAACAAAAAGAAGGACTAGGGGTAATATGATAGTACTCTTCCAGTATTTGACGGGTTGTTACAGAAAAAAAGGGGTCAATTTATCCTGTAAAACACCTGAGGCAGGACAAGACGTAACGTGTGGAAAATCATTATAAAGAGAAGCAACCTGGAACTAAGGAGAGATTTCCTGACAGTGAGAACAATTAATCACTGGAACAGCTTGCCTCCAGAAGTTGTGGGTGCTCTGTTACAGGAGATTTTTAAGAAGAGATTGGACAGCCATTTGACTGGGATGATATAGGATCTCCTGCTTGAAGGGGGCTGGACTAGAAGACCTCCAAGGTCCTTTCCAGCTCCCATCTTCTATGCTTCATTGCCCAACTGGGCAACATCCTTAGTGCTGGAAGTGAGTGCCTTACACCACTCACCATATACCATATACCAATACTCCAATCAAGGAACTACCAATGCAGACAAACAAGCTGACAGCAAACAACAGCCTAATCAAGGAACTACCAACAACACTCCCACCAATACGGACAGGCAGGCCGCTAGAGCAAGGGTCCCCAACCCCCAGGTTACAGCCCAGTACCGGCCCGCGGCCTGTTCGGAACTGGGCCATGCAAGCAGCGGGTGAGGGCACTCACACACGGAGCTCCATTTGCACAAACGGCAGGCAGACACACTCATGCGCGAAGCTCCATTTGTGCAAGTGGAAGGCATGCGCACCTGCTGCTTGCGTAAATAAAGCTGCACATACTTGCTCGCCTGCTGCCCTTGTGGAACCACCTCCTCTCCCCCCCCCGCTGGCACTGTGACCGCAAAGCTGAAAGGTTGGGGATCACTGTATTAGATATAAAATGAGAGTAAAATCTGTTCCCTTCCAGCACTGATGATGTTACTTTGTTGGGTAATGAAACATTTGCAAGAAAGTTCAGAGAGCATCAAGGACTCCAAATTTTAGAACTTGCAGAACGATTTGGAAATTAATTGGAGGGCTGCTGAAATCAGGGTGACAAAGGCATACTGTCACGAGGCTGCACAGTTTCTGTTTTAGACACTTTGTTCATTGAGTATTCTTTTTCTTAATTTTGTGCATTTGGGAGGAAAAGTATGATATTGTATTGCAACCCCTTACTTTTCTGTATTTTAGAATAAGAAAAAGGGGAAAAGGAAGAGAAAGTTTTTGCAAACTGCTTGGAAGATAAACAAAACATGAATTCTTTAAAAATACATCTGGAATAGTGAACCTTCTGCTTTCCCCTCTGAAATGCTGCAAACATTCCTGTAGAGGGCGCTTGTCCCACAGAGGAGAATATAAAGTTGGACTTAGATTTCATATTTAAAATCTGCTTTCTATTTATATGTAATAATTTACATATAATAAATGACACATCAAAAGACAAAAGAGAAAGTAACATAAAACAAATGGTGCAAAAAATGAAAAAGAAAAGCAAATTAAAGAAATATATAAACGATTTCCAACCTTCTTTCCAATAGTTACAACCTTATTTTACAAATATTTTACTAATCTCCTCACCCCCCATTTAGTCCCCATCTTGCTTAATCTTCAAATCCATAAATCATCAATTCATTTTTTCCAGCAAAAAGTGCATATAAGGTTTCCATTCTTTCTCAAAAAAATTTGTTATGTGTTCTCTGATCAGTTTTGCCATTTCTGCAAATTCTGATATTAATATAATGGAAACAATGAATACAAAGAACAAGAATCTAGGACTTCTGATCAATAATATTGATTAGAAGGAAAGATGAAGGAGTTCCAGCAAATAGCTACTTTAAACAAGGCAATGTAGTTCAGCATAATTCTTATCCATTTCTTCTAGATTTTTTTGTATTAGGGACTGGAAGCTTGCTTTTGCTGAAGTAGCAGCAGCAGAAATACCTCGTTACTATTTTATAGCATCATTCCCAACAGTGTGAAAAATAACTCTCATATCCATGTAGCTGAACTGGAAATCACTATAACAAAACCACATTTGAAGTTACCTTATTCATGTTTTAATGGGCCATGTGCAGGAACCATGGTGGTGCAGTGGTTAGAATGCCGTATTGCAGGCTAACTTTGCCCACTGCCAGGAGTTCGATTCTGGCCAGCTCAAAGTTAAGTTAGCTTTCCATCCTTTCCGAGGTCAGTAAAATGAGGACCCAGATTGTTGGGGGCAATAGGCTGACATTGTAAAGTGCCTGGAGAGTGCGGTAGAGCATTGTAGAGCAGTATATAAATCTAAGTGCTATTGCTATTGCTATGTGCCATATTTGTAGAAGCACAGAATTCTGAATTCCTCCTAACTTTGCAGCTCAAGTCCAAAAGTAAGAGTGCAGGACTTTAGGGCTGAAATTTATTTGCTAGTAAGATTAAATGTGAGACTGGAGAGAGGAAGCTTTTATTTAGAAGCACAAAAGCCCTGAAAAAAACACTTCAAGGGCTTTTTGCCAACATTAGATCATGCAACTGCATTTTATCATGAAAAGAGAAAGAAATGTCCAGTAAATAGTACTGAAGGGTAAAGCAGTTTTAATCTGGAAGGTTTTCAAGCATCCTGGGATATATGACGGTGATGGTCTAGAAATAGTAAGGACATCCTAGGCTCCTTAGCATAGGTAAGTTCTCGACTTACGGCCACAATTGAGCCAAACATTTCTGTTGCTGAGTGAGACATTTGTTAAGTGAAACTTCCTTGCTATAGTTGTTAAGTGAAGTAACACAGTTGTTAAGTGAATCTGGTTTCCCCATTGACTTTGCTTGTCAGAAGGTTGCAAAAAGGGGATCACGTGATCCTGGGAGACTGTAACGGTCATAAATGCACGCCAGTTGCTGGGCATCTGAAATTTGATCATGTGACCATGGGGATGCTGCAAAGGTCATAAGTGTGAAATACAGTCATAAGTAATAATAATAATAATAATAATAATAATAATAATAATAATAATAATAATAATAATAATAATAATAATAATAATAATAATAATAATAATAATAATAATAATAATAATGTTGGAAGGGATCTTGGAGGTCATCTAGTCCAACCCCCTGCTCAAGCAGGAGACCCTATACCATTTCAGACAAATGGCTGTCCAGTCTCTTCTTAAAGACTTCCCGTGATGGAGCATTCACCGCTTCTGGAGGCAGGTTGTTCCACTGGTTAATTGTTCTAACTGTCAGGAAGTTTCTCCTCAGTTCCAGGTTGCTTCTCTCCTTGACTAGTTTCCATCCATTGCTTCTTGTCCTGCCTTCAGGCGCTTTGGAGAATAGCTTGACTCCCTCTTCTTTGGGGCAGCCCCTGAGATATTGGAAGGCTGCTATCATGTCATCCCTCGTCCTTTTCTTCATTAAACTAGACATACCCAGTTCCAGCAACCATTTCTTATATGTTTTAGCCTCCAGACCAAAGTCACTTTTTTCAGTGCCATTGTAACACTGAATAGTCACTAAATGAATTGTTCAATTGTTAATTGTTCAATTGTTAAATTGGAGACTACCTGTATAGCAACCTCTATGTATGCTTCCCTTCCTCTTTGTTTCTTTCCTTTTCAACTATTTTTAAGCAATGCATGAGACAATGAGGTATGACCAGTGTTTATTTTCTAGTGCCTGATGTATGATGGCTGATTTACACATGAACATCTTCACTCAGAGCTGCAGGAATCAAGTGCTAAACATGCAAGCTTGTGGCTTCCTGGCCCTCAGCTGCTGTGTTGTGTTAGGCTGGAGAGGAATAGCAATAGCCCTTAGACTTATATACTGCTTCACGGTGCTTTACAACCCTCTCCAAGCGGTTTACAGAGTCAGCATATTCCCCCCCAACAATCTGGGTCCTCATTTTATCGACCTCGGAAAGATGGAAGGCTGAGTCAACCTTGAGCCCGTGAGATTCGAACTGCTGAACTGCTGGCAGGCGGCAGTCAGCAGAAGCAGCTTGTGCAGTACTGCATTCTAACCACTGCACCAGCAGGGCTCCCAGAATGGGAGTTTTGCAGGAGTTATGTTGGAATGAAAGAGGAAAACTTATCAAAGTTAAATAAAACCGGAATGACTTTATTGATCAGATGTATAGCAGTGCATTTTACACAGGAGATTTCAGACGAGTATTCAATTGTGTTAAAAAAGGTTCAGATTGTACTACTACTTCTCATAGATTTATCTATTTATTCTTAATGGGATATTCTTAGAGGAAGAAAAGAAAGAAGGAAGGAAGGAAGGAAGGAAGGAAGGAAGGAAGGAAGGAAGGAAAAGGAAGAAGGGAAGGAGGGAAGGAAAGGAAAGGAAAGGAAGGAAAGGAAGGAATTACTGGAGGCTTTCAAAACCAGCCTGGATAACCATTTGTCTGAAATGGTATAGGGCAGGGGTAGGCAACCTCGGCTCTTTTATGACTCATGGACTTCAATTCCCAGAATTCCTGAGTCAGTAGCTGACTCAGGAATTCTGGGAGTTGAAGTCCATGAGTCATAAAAGAGCCGAGGTTGCCTACCCCTGGTATAGGGTCTCTTGCTTGGTCAGGGGGTTGGACTAGAAGACCTCCAAGATCCCTTCCAACTCTATTATTCTATGTTCTAAGAGGGAGAGAGAGAGGGGGGGGAAGGAAACCCATTAACAACAGTGCTGTTTTTGTTTAGAATAGAATTCTTTATTGGACACACAAGGAATTTGTCCCCGGTGCCTAAGCTCTCAGTGTACATACAAGTAATAGTGATAATCACGATCATATACAACATGAAAATACATTAATCATAGGTCGTGAAATACAACACTTCATCATAAATCATAAGATGCAACACTTAGTGATAGAGTAGTAGTTAAGCAAACAACATAAACCATACTGGGACACTAAAAAAACAATATAAATTGTAAGATACAAGCAGCAAAGTTATAGTCATAAGAAGATAAGGAGAGGTAATAGGAAAGATGAGGAGTACCGTAGTAATATTGTACAGCTTTACTAAGTATTTTGACAGTGTTGTAGGAATTAGTAGTTAAAGCAGAGTGAAGGCATGGGGGAAAAAAACCTGTCCTTATGTCTAGTTGTTCTGGTGTTTGTTTCAACAGATGCCTCTACTAAGCTGCCAGTACCTCCAAGGTCACCGAGAACTCTATTTGGCACATTTGGTCCTCAGTTTCATCACAATGGGCTACGTCTGGCAGGAAGGTGAAAAAGAGGTCCCCAAGGTATAGTCCAACCTTGAAACTTTTTTGCTCTTTCTTAAGCCTGAAATGGCCCCGCAGCAGCATCTGCTGAAAACCGTGAAGATGCAAAGGGTAAACCCACAGGCAATGATGCAAGCATGCAAAGGCCACAGTTAAATAATGCCAGTTGCCAAGTGCCCAAATTTTGATCATGTGACTGTGGGGATGCTGCGACGGTCATAGGTGCAAGGAGCGGTTGAAAGTCACTTTTTTGTTCTAACTTTGAATGGGTGCTAAATGAATGGTTTAAGTCAAAGACTACCTGCAGTCTTCTTCAGTGCTTTTAGTACAGGGGTCTTCAAACTTGGCCCTTTTATGACTGGCGTGCCTGGCTGAGGAATTCTGGGAGTTGAAGTCCACAAGTCATAAAAGGGCCAAGTTTGAAGACCCCTGTTTTAGTATAACAATGATGGGGTAACATTGGGCAATACGGACTTACAAAGCTTTCTACTTCTTCTAAACATCTGGAACCCTACTGAAACCCAGTAGGACACAGATTACCGGTAGGAGAGCTGGTGTTGATGTGCTGGTCTTGTCTTCCAGATCTTGCCACGAAACCTGGCCATCCCTTTTGGAGAAGTCTCCGAAATGCTAGGTCTGCCTCCTATCCTGGTCCACACAGATTTTGTTTTGGTGAACTGGAAGAAAAAAAATCCCCACGGGTAAATCTATTGACAAGAGTATCTGTGCTTAATAGTTGGAGATCAATCATAGCTGGAGCCATATAATTGTCAAGCTCAGGAAATCGGGAATCCAGGTGGTTCAAAGGAATATATAGGTTTATTGCATGTTAATGCTCTCTACTACTACTACTAGACTGGACTACTAATGGTCAAAGCAAATGGGCGGTAGATAAGAGTCAATGGAATTCAAGGTGGGCTGTAGATAAGAGTTAATGGAAACTATTGTGAGCATGAAGGGATTCAAGGCAGATGACATGCTTGACCCCTCCCTCGGGCTCAGCCTGGTCATCTCCCACATCTCCCACCTTAAATGTTGAATTTAAGGGTTGTTTCTACCTGGAGCAGTTTTTTTTTGACAGGGTAATGTTTTTGAAAAAGCAGACAAATGTAGAGTTTATTAAAATTCTAATATTAAAGAATTATATTTTAACAATAGCTTAAGAGCTCCATTAATAGACCATATTCTAAGAGATTATATTTTTAACAATCATGGACTGTTTTAGGGGTTTTAAAAAGCCAATTACCCAATTTTTGTCCCTTGAATAACAGAATAACAGAATTAGAAGGGACCTTGAAATCTTCTAGTCCAGGGGCCCCCAACCTTTTGGGCACCAGGGACCGGTTCTGTGGAGAGAGGTTTTTCCATGGACCAGAGGGGGCGTGGTTTCATGTACTGCCTGCATCCTGTGGATGGGGCTTTGCTTGTTTGCGCGGACCAGTTGCTGGCATGCCGCGGCCCGGTGCTGGTCCACGGACCGGGGGTTGGGGACCCCTGTTATAGTCTAACCCCCTGCTCAAGCAGGAAACCCTATACCATTTTATACAATCGATATTATATGAATAGTATAATCTTAAGAATAATCACATAAGAATAATATATATTAAAAATATAATCAAATGCAATCTTAATTATATGAATATTTAATATATTAATTAATAATTAATAAAATAATAAAAAATATAATCGTAAAGAAAATGAAACCAGCTAGGTCTCCCTATACTTAGGGAGAAATTTCAAAATCAGATTTAAAGTAGCTTGAATTGCCAACTGTTGCAGAAATGATGGAGTGAGTTATATGATCAACACGGCTCAGGATTGAGATGGGAAGGCAATGTGGGATAAGGGCTTTGCAGGGCTAGCAGATCTAGGCTGCACACATCTGGCTGATTTAGTCAAACAGTTGTAGCCTAGATCCGCTTGCTCTAATCTCTGTACATGAAATGCACACGTGGGGGCATGTTGTTGTTTAAAGCGCAGTTGTACCATGATGGACTTTACCCTTCAACTGATTTCATCTCTTGATTTTGCTTCCTTGTGTTGGCGGATGTCACCTCAATTTGTCCAAGGCGTCTGGAAATTGAGTAAGTCTTTTGAGAATCCCTGTTTCTTTTTGCAGGACAAGATTGATTTAGTTATCACCTTGGAGTCAGTTTTCAGGCTGTTTGAAGTCAAACAGCTGCTACTTTTAGGAAGACAGCTTATGTTTACATTGTTCCGAGCTCCTACTTTTGTCAGTTATGCTCCCCCGGAATAGAAAATGGAGGTCTAGGAGAATCATCTCTCTCCATCAAACAGCTGCTTGGTGGTAGGTGCAGCTTTCCTCTCAAGCGCAAATGGCAAACTAGCCAGAAATGGTTTGTTTAGCAAGCAATTGCTTGCCCCCCCTTTACAGGCCATTACTGAAACCCAAGGTGTATTTGATGATTTATTTCACGTAGCTTCGTTTTTCCTTGGCTTAGGATTCTTTATTGGAATTCTAATCTTAATGTAAAATTGAGGTATGCCTTCAGTGGTTCTGGTTTATTTCAGCGCCACTTTTCACTGTTACGCTTCCCCTTTTAAGTTACTTATAAAGAAACAGGGTCCTTGGTGGAAAGAAGTAAAGGCTATCGATCCTTTTGGTGTTCAGGCATGAGTGCCTTGTGAGAGGGAGCACAAGTAGTGAATGGACTCGTATAAGGTCAGCTAGCAATTACCAAACATCATATGGCAACATGCAATATTGTTTTTGTTGGAATTCATTGTTGGAATGTATTTTTAGGTAACAACTACAATAGTATTCAGCCAGTAGAGGGCAGTGTTTACAAGTTTGGATCTATGGCAGTGATGGCGAACCTTTTAGAGACCGAGTGCCCAAAAATTGGCCCCGCCCCTGCTCCACCCCCTGCCCCACCCCTGCCCCATCCCCTGCCCTGCCTGCCCACAGGGCCACTCACAGCCTCCAGGGCCCAACGCAGATCACCCAGGCAGCCCAGCAGTGCCATGGTGGCCACGCCCTCTGCCCGCGCCCCGCAGCATCAACTGTGCGCGATGGGGCATGAGGACAGAGTCTTGTCCACACTGCCTGGCTGCCATGTCCTTGGCTGCACTGCTCCGCGTGGGCCACGCTCGGGGGTGACTCTCCTCCAGGGGGGCTGCTGGTGAGAGGGTTGCGAGGGGAGGTGAGGCTGGGGCAACGGCATGTGTGCCCTCAGAGAGGGCTCCGAGTGCCGCCTCTGGCATGCGTGCCATAGGTTCGCCACCACTGATCTATGGTATATACCAGGCATGTCAAACTGCTGGCCCAGGGGCCGGCTGCATCACGCCAAAACCGTGCCCACCCCATTGCCGGCAATGGGGGGAAAGTCACGATATGTCACGTGACGTCATGTGATGTCGCGAGTTTGACATGCCTGGTATATACGCTATGCTCTTTTGTTCTAAGTAGAGTTTCTTGTTTCCTGTTACAATTAAAATAGTTGAGTAGTAAAGCACATGGTGACTGTACTTTTTGTTTGCTCTGTGGTGCTATATATAAACAGAATTTCTAACAGTTTTTCTAGCTGCCTCTAAATGTAACAATAAGACAGAATATCATTTAACACTTAGGAAATGTTTGATACTGTTTACTGGCCAGATGGCCAAATCTTAATACAAAATGTGAGAGGTTTTATCATCAATGATTAGCAAATAATGGGATTCTCTTACTTATGGGACTAATTTTGATCACCAGAATGACCCACCTGGACCACCACATCTGCAAGAAGTCGCTTTCCAAGTTGTGTTGTTAGAATATGTCAACCATGTATAGCTTTATTAATGAGATGACTCTACATCAGTATATTAGTGCCTCTACATTGTCAGCTGGAGAGCTGACAGCCCAGGTTCGGGACCTGAGCTCCAAGCAATGGGTGAGCTCCCGTCACTAGCTCCAGCTCCTGCCCACCTAGCAGTTTGAAAGCATGCAAATGTGAGTAGATAAATAGGGACCACTTTGGTGAGATGGTAACAGTGTTCCATGTGCCTTTGTCATATAGCCATGCTGACCACATGACCATGGAAATTGTCTTCGGACAACACTGGCTCCCTTGGCCAAGAAACGGAGATGAGCACCGTGCCCTAGAGTCAGACACGATTGGACAGGGAAATCTTTGGCTTTACCTTACATTGTCCTTAGTGTTTGATACAATTAATATTGTATGTCAATTAATAATAATGTCATGATATACTGACATGTGGTTAAAGGCCATGCATTGGTTTGAATAATGAGATATAAGCCGAGGAGATTTGAAGATTTGCTCAGGATGATTTTAACTAATGCAGAATGTGGGAAAGGACCAGAATAAAGATATCTTTTGTTTTCTCACAACAAAAGATGGTTCTCAGAACATCAGATGGTTCCTAAGTGAACTGCCTAAAGCAGAGGTCCCCAACCTTTTGGGCACCAGGGACCGGTTCCGTGGAGAAAGGTTTTTCCATGGACCGGAGAGTGTGTGGTTTTGTGTGCTGCTGCATCCCATGGATGGGGCTTTGCTTGTTTGTGCGGACCGGTACCGGTTCACGGACCGGAGGTTGGGGACCTTTGGTCTAAAGCAATGGCACTCTAGTAGAGGAGTTCCAGGAAGTTTGAGAAAACTGCCAGGATGAGTCTGGTCAAACTTTTATGAAGTGGTCAAGCCTTGTTGGAAGTTACAAAAACCAATAGGAAATGAAATCCCTTGGAACCGTCACACAGAATGAGATTCTGTGCACTGTAGATGCGCTGCCTCACTTCTTCTGGACCTCCAGCCCCAAATAGACTTTGAGTTGAGCAGGTATACGTATGAATCAGTAGAGATTTTAGTTTGGAAAGTGAACAATAAAAGTCACAAACCTACATTTGCTTCTACATTCCTGTGTCAAACCGCTAGTGCAGATTTTTGAAGCATTGTCAAAACTTGCCAAAAGGAATAAACAAAAGGAATAAAAGAGTGATTGTACACAGCTTATAGATCAATTGTTTTGTGCACCTTGGGCTTTTTAGCAGAAACAACCCCTCCCTTGCAAGGGCTAATGAATACTTGTACTTCCTTTCCCAGACTGTTGATTTTGTTGTGTTCACAGGAATCTGGAGCCCATAGTTAGCTTGCCTGGAGGAACAAGCACAGTTGGGTTCATTCTCGTCAGTTTCCTGGCTGAGAAAGCTGCCGCACCAGGGCTCAAGGTATAGTCTTCCCTTAAATTAATTATCAATGTTTGCTTTGGATGTTTTTGTGAGGGATCAAGGCGAGCATTCCCCAGCATTTTGGCTATTCTGAAAACATGTTGAGTTCACCTAACAGGCTAGACTGTGCTAAAACAAGCAGGTGGTCTGTAATTTAGCAGATGGTGGGAATCCAACCATTCTCTCAGCGTCAACCTAGTCATCACATTAAGTTCTAATGTAATACCTTGACAAGGTGAGGAGCAGTGGTGGGATTCAAATATGTGAACAACCGGTTCTCTGTGTGGATGCCGCTTCCGGAAGTCCATTCTGGGCCTGGGCAACAAAAAATTAGCTACCGGTTCTGCCGAAGTGGTGTGAAGTGGCTGAATCCCACCACAGGAAGGGAGGGAGGGAGGGAGGGAGGGAGGAAGGAGGGAAGGAAGGAAGGGAAGGAAGGAAAGGAAGGAAGGAAGGAAGGAAGAAGAAGGAAGGAAGGACAGGAGGAAGGAGGTGGTGGGGATTCAAATAGTGAACAACCGGGTCTCTGTGTGGGTGCTGCTATCGGAAGTCCATCTGACTTGGACACAAAACATAGTTTACCGGTTCGCCGAAGTGGTGTGAAGTGGTCTGAATCCACCACATGGAAGGAGGGATGGGAGGGAGGGAGGGAGAGGCGAGGAGGAAGTGAAGAGGAAGGAAGGAAGGAAGGAAGGAAGGAAGGAAGGAAGGAAGGAAGGAAGGAAGGAAGGAAGGAAGGAAGGAAGGAGTGGTGGGATTCAAATATGTGAACAACTGGTTCTCTGTATGGATGCCACTTCCGGAAGTCCATTCTGGCCTTGGACAACAAAAAATTAGCTACTGGTTCTGCCGAAGTGTTGCGAACTGGCTGAATCCCACCACTGGTGAGGAGGCCCAGCATGTTCTGTGAAGGAAGCAAATGTGCTTGGTTAATCCTTGTTTAGGGTCGTATGAATCCAGCTACAGCTCACACGGTAGAAACCTTGACTTCTGGAACAAGCAAAGTAGAATTCTGCCCACACTATGCACAATAAACACGTTTCTCTGGCTGATCTGCAAAATGACTCAATGCATTAAAAATAATAATAATAATAAAGTAACCAGCAAAATGGAAAGCTGCAATGAAAATATAATTCAATCCCAGGGGGCTTAAAATGTCCTACCATTATTGTCATTCATAAGACATCGCCGGGAGAAATGCAGTGGATCAAGAGCACATCAGTGGGAGGGCCAGTTCCTTCTTGTTTTGAAGTGGGGATTCATAACACGCAGGCCCTCTCCATCTTGTTTCCCATGGTGGGGCGCCAAGAGTTAGACCTTTTAGAATGTGCAAAATGGCCAGGTTGGCTCTTAAATTAATAAATAACAATGAATTACAAATTATATATGTCTCTAGAGACTTCTTTTCTTTGTCTTATACTTGTCCTTGACTTACAAGCATATATGGGACCAGAATTACTTAACGTGGTTCCTAAGTGAGTCATGCCATAGATGACAATCTTTTAACCTCACTCCTTAAGCCAATCTGGCTTTAACGTGGCTTGCTGGAAGCCCCCTGGGAAGGTCGCTAATGGTGATCACATGACCCCAGGATGCTGCAACCATCATAAATACTATCCAAAATTTGATCATGCGATTGCCGCCAGGCTGCAATGGTTGTAAATGTGAGGAATGGTTGTCAGTCATTTTTCAGAGGCATCTTAACTTTGAACAGTTTTTAAATGAATAATCGTAAGTCAAGGGCTATCTGTAGCTCAGATAGGTAGTTCTTTTAGATCATGGGCTGTAACATTTATTGACCTGCCAGCAGGCAACGCAAAATCTTCCTGAGCGGTGGTCAAATAGTTTTGGTCTACTTTCACTTGTTTTTGTGAATTTTGGAAGGGAAGTAAGGAGGGAGAGTTTTTTTGCCTTACAAGAATTAAGATTCACTCTTGAAACACCACAACCTAGCAAAAATCAGCCCAACTTAGCAAAAGTGTGCTGCTAAAAGTTGCCCGTTTCAGCATCAAGATTTGGCAGTAATATCTCAGGGTGCTTTGGAGCAGCGCAGTGGCCTAGACTCCTAGAGGTCAATCCTAGGCAGCGGCAGATGTTTCTCTAGCAGGGCACAAAGAGAAAATATCAAGGGATTACAGGATTGTAAAAAAATAATAATAATCTTGGGATGTTTTGAGAGGTACACATGGGATGCTGGTGTGTGTGTGTGTGTTGGGATGTAGAAGAATTCCTCCAATGACTTTTTGGGAAGTGAATTTGGGAATTTGTCTCCAGAAGAATTCATGGTTTGCAGGAAGACAACACAACCTCTGGTTGATCTTCTGAGTTTTTTTCTTCTTCTTCCAAAAAAGGATCTGCTGAAAGGTTGAACTTTCTTTTCATGCATGTGGGATGCCCAAGGGTCTCCCAGAGTGCTTATTAAATTTTTAAAAGCTCCCAGAAATGCTGAGCTATCTTCCCTTCTTTTGTGGGGCTCCCTGGAAAGATCAAGGTAACTATCAGAATTGAAATCTAGCTTTACTTTTTTTTAATGAGAAAGAATCTGCTTGAAAAAAACTTTAAATGAAAATTAAATTAAAAAAGAATGAAAGAAAAGGGAATGAAGAGGGAAACAATGAGAAAAGCAACATGATAGTGTGAAAGCAAATTCATTAATTAAATTGGAATGCCTGCTATACATACTTCATTAGAATGACTTTCAGGGTCAAACTATACATAAATTGAATATTTAAAGTGAAATTTTGAAAGGCAGTGTTTGAGCTAGGAAAATGTGTACTTTTTAGCAGATCCTATTTTATTTTATTTTATTATTATTTCATTTTATTATTATTTTATTTTATTATTTCATTTCATTTCATTATTAATTTATTTTATTATTAATCTATTTTATTATTTTATTTTATTTTATTTTGTTATTATTTTATTTTTGATGTGGTTGTTAATCAGTTAATAAACTGAACACCTGTTGGCTCTTTGAGTTAGAAAGCTGGGGATATGGAGCCAATGGATTCCCGCAAAGAGATTCAGAGTCGCTGGGAAGCAGGTGGCATATAAATTTAAACACTTTTCATTTCATGCAGGCAATTGCCAAGGCTGTGAATGGACTTCTTCAACCAGATGACAAAATCCTGGCTGAAGCGTTACAAGAAGTGACAAAGACATTTCAAGAAATGACCCAAATTCTGAAGAAAATGCATGGTAAGCTTGTGATCCACATACACTTAAGGCATGGACATAGAATGAAGAGTTGGAAGGGTCCTTAGAGGTCTTCTAGTTCAACCCCTGCTTGAGCAGGAGACCTTACCATTCCAACTCTTCTTCATGAGCTGGTAACAAAAAATATTCATATTTAGAAACATCAACTTTAAGAGAATATTAATGTTTTATTCTTTACAGCTCATCTTAGATTGATTAGGTCTTCTCGTTCTTCTTTGCAATTGATTGGATGCTTTCAAAACGATTCTTTAAAAATATATAAGAGGTACAAAATTTTTTTAGCATTAAATTCAAGGTAATGTTATAAAGAAGTTGATACAAAACAGGTAGATATTCCAAGTCAGTTGGGGTCCAGCACACACTGGTCCACAACCTCCTGCAAACTAGGATTCTCCATTGCTCCTGCGACTGTCTCTTTATCATTGATTTGTTTGTTCATGTCTTCAATAGAACGTGCCCCCTCTGATATGTACTTATATAGCAATAACACTTAGACTCATATACTGCTTCACAGTGCTCTACAGCCCTCTCTACGTAGTTTACAGAGTCAGCCTATTGCCTCCAACAATCTGGGTCCTCATTTTACCGACCTCGGAAGGATGGAAGGCTGAGCCAGTCACCACATTACAAAAAAGATGTTGAGACTTTGAGAAAAGTGCAAAGAAGAACATCTAAGATGATTAAAGGCCTGGAGACTAAAACATATGAGGAACGGTTGTGGGATTGGGTTTGGCTAATCTAGAGAAAAGAAGGATTAGGGGAGATATGATAGCAGTGTTCTAATATTTGAGGGGCTACCACAAAGGAGAGGGGTTCAACCTATTCTCCAAGGCCCCAGAAGGCAAGACAAGAAACAATGGATGGAAACTAATCAAGGTGAGAAGCAACCTGGAACTAAGGAGAAACTTCCTAACAGTGAGGACAATTAACCAGTGGAACAGTTTGCCGTCAGAAGTTGTGGGTGCTTCATCACTGGAGGTTTTTAAGAAGAGACTGGACAGTCACTTGTCTGAAATGGTAGGATCTCCTGCTTGAGCAGGGGGTTGGACTAGAAGACCTCCAAGGTCCCTACCAGCTCTATTTTGATTGAGGATCAAACTCCTGGCAGTCAGCAGAATTAGCCTGCAATACTGCATTCTAACCACTGCACCACCACGGCTTACAGATGTAAGATCCCTGTGTTGGATTAAAAAAAAAAAAAGATGCAGTCAAAGTTGTCTTAATTTCAAACTGCCATAAAATACCTAAGAGGGAAAAAATATAGCCCATGGATTCCAATTGCAGCTGAACTGCACAGGGATAATTTTAGTAATAAAATCATTTTGCTGAATCTGCCCTCAGGGGAGAACATTAAAAAGAACTCTAGACAAAAAGCATCAGTAGTTGTGATAGGAAGGAGAGTAAATCTTTAATGCTGCAATGAGCCTTTGAATTTCCCTCCGTGCTTGACAGATCTCAGCAGCTTTTGAAACAGAGTATTGTTGCTCAATATTCTTGATTCATTGCTTGGCTATTTTCCTGGCCTTTTGCAGCCTTGGTATTAACAAAGCCTTTGATGTTGTAAGATTTACCCACCATTTAGTTCTGTAATTATCTCTTGCGATTAGTGAAAGCAACCCCATTGGGGCTAGATTGAGGCTTAGCCAAAAGAATAGAATTGATTTCCAAATGTTGGCCTCTGTCCTAGCCAGTCCTGCCTCCAATCTCAGTGCTGCATTTGGTTCACATCTCAAGGTCAATAAAAAAAAGAAAAAAGAGAGAGAGATCTTAAAAATCCAGACTGCTTAATTTCTCACAGGGAGCAGAACCAGAAGCAAGTCATACTTGTACCCTGCATAGAAATTAAACAACAGATTTTGCATTGAATAATATAATGTAATGATTAATTTGGTTAGGACAAATATCCTCTCTGTCTTCAGTAGAAAACAAATAGCAGCCATATTTGATGGTCCAATAGAGCAGGCATACAGAATTACAAAATAACAGATCTGGAAGGGACCTTGGAGGTCTTCTAGCCCAACCCTCTGCTCGAGCAGGAGAGCCTATATCATTCCGGACAAGTGCCTGTCCAGTCTCTTCTTAAAAACTGATTAATGGTTCTCATTATCAGGAAATTTCTCCTTAGTTCTAAGTTGGATCTCTCTTTAATGATCTTCCATCCTGGCCTCAGTTGCTTTGGAGAATAGGTGGACCCCTTCTTCTCTGTGAGAAATATTGGAACACTGCTATCATGTCATCCCTCGTCCTTCTCTTTGTTAGACTAGACCAGTGGTGGCGAACCTATGGCACGGGTGCCAGAGGCGGCACTCAGAGCCCTCTCTATGGGCACGTGTGCCGTCGCCCCAGTCCTAGCTGGGTTTTATAAAACCTTTTCGCTTTAGGCCTCCGCCGCCGTATGCAAAAAAAAAAAAGGTTCAATCAGTCAATTTCAACTTCTCGCAGGAAAAAAAAGATCTTGCAAAGTTGGAATTGATTGATTGAACTTTTTAGTCCCACCCAGTCTGCCGTTACCACCGCAGCCACGCCCACCCAATGGGCCACGCCCACCCAATGGGCCACGCCCACCCGGCACTCGACGATGCATAAGTGGGCACTCAGTCTCTAAAAGGTTCGCCATCACTGGACTAGACATTGACAATTCTTGCAACCGTTCATCATATGCTTTAACCTCCAGACCTGTCTCCTGCTCGAGCAGAGGGCTGGACTAGAAGACCTCCAAGGTCCCTTCCAGCTCTATGCTATTCTAAATCAGCCCTCTCACAGTTACTTACATTTATATTTAACCTTACACTTATTAAGTATACCAGGCAAACTGATCTGATCTTTATGTACTCTAACTTCTAGATTTTGTTGATCCTTCAGTATTTTATGGAGTGACAAGAATATTTTTTTCCGGGTAAGTACAGCTATGTTCCTTTGGCTTTAGAAGTGTTTTCCAAGCAGAACCACAGGGAGAAGCAACTGCTGATATTGAGAAGGAAGACCCACACTGCCAACTCAACTGGGGGCTTCCTGGACTGATTAGACGTGGCATTAAGCAAACAAGGGTTCCTTCTATCATTTTCCTTTCTGATGTAGTATTCCTTTTCACCACTTTTTCTTGTGAAACACAACACATTTATTCTCCAGTGATACATAAGGCTACAAAGCTCTCTCATCTGCTTAGGAGGGGTGTCTTGGGACTAAACTTCCTTCCTTCCTCCCTCCCTCCCTCCCTCCCTCCCTCCCTTCCTTCCTTCCTTCCTTCTTTCTTTCTTTTGGTCTGCATTTTCTGTTAATATGTACATTTTCATACCCTGTGCTTTTCAACCCTGCAACTGCCATCATTAGCTATGAGAGAACAGATTTCAGCATAAAGGACACTTTCATCTGTCCCTCCATTTGGAATGTGTGAACTGTGCAGAATTTGCATCAAAATCTGAATTAAATGAGCGTACCCCCCTGGTCTCACTGACTCCTTAGCGTTGCTTTGAGAAAGCTCCTGGATCAGAAATGGAGGAGGAGAATGGATGAATTCAACCCCTGACCAGCACATCCTCAATCCAAATCTTTACAACCCTTCCTCTTGCACAAAGCATGCCAGGGGGGCTCGTTAATCTCTTCCTTAATGTTTAGTTTCCCAAGGCCACATTAGCTAATTGTGTTGCCTTCACTTAATCAGGGTCCCTCATTAAACCTTCATTAAAATCTGGATGTGTTGAAGCAGAGAGGGGAAGAAATGATACTTATAAGGAAACGAAACTTGACTGTAAAGCAAAAATCTCCCTTTGGGCATAGCAGAATCCCTAAATGGCTACAAAGGGAACTTGTTGCTAGATCACCAGTGTAAAAGTGGGTTATGGGGCACCCTTTGTGACTGACTCAAGATGAGGCTGAAACAGGAGTGATCTTTCTGGTTTAACAGTAGCAGCTCAAACACTGAACGAATGAGAGAAAGCCTCCTAGCTCTATTTTAGGCAAAAACAATGGATTAGCCTGTCATTGGTGCTTCGGCCCGGGTGAGTTCAGTTGTCAGATTCTCTTTGTTTAAACCAAAATAAAATTGCGGAGATGTCTGCAAGGTGTGGTAAAATATGTCAAGGTGGAAACCATAATGATATGATCAGAGCTTTGATCGTACCATTATCACCAACTTGACTTTTTGAACATTTTGTACGGACACACTTGAAAAATTGATGTTACCTGCATTCAACAGCACTTTTTGATAAGTTGTTGTATCCTGAGGACAGCGGCTCCCAACCTTTTCTATACCCCGCACCCCTAGAACGCTTCTGATATACTCTCGCACCCCTTACAAAAGTTCAAAATAACAGCAACGAATTATGCACATACACTATAATTTTGAAAACCCCAAGTTTTCGCACCCCTTGGAATATCGTCTCGCACCCCCGGTTGGGAACCCCTGCCTTAGGAGAATAGAGGCCCATTTGGGGGAGGGAGGATTTGTGTATATGTGTGTGTGTTTGTGTGTGTGTATGTGTGTAAAAAATGAAACAGGTGTATTAAAGTTTATGGAGGATTAAAGTATCCACGTTGCTTTTCCCCCAAACAGAAATAGCCCAAATTTGAAGATGTTGTAAAATGAAAGGGATAAAATGCATGCCTCAAGTGTCACCAAACTCTGCAAAGCACTATCAACCACCTTAGGCCTAGGCCGCTTTATGACTCATGGACTTCAACTCCCAGAATTCCTGAGCCAGCCATGCTGAGGGGAAAGGGAGAGGTTTCCAAGCTGAGCCATGCTGGCTCAGGAATTCTGGGAGTTGAAGTCCACGAGTCATAAAAGAGCCAAGGTTGCCTACCTCTGGCCTTAGGCCTAGGCCGCTTTATGACTTGTGGACTTCAACTCCCAGAATTCCTGAGCCAGCCATGCTGAGGGGAAAGGGAGAGGTTTCCAAGCTGAGCCACGCTGGCTCAGGAATTCCGGCAGCTGAAGTCCACGTGTCATAAAAGAGCCAAGGTGGCCTACCCCTGGTCTAGACCAACAAAATAGGGGAAAAGGTTGACTTTGTCTTCTCCATTTCTGTTCTAGGTGCTCAGAGATTGGGTGGCCACAAAAGCCCACCAGCCTCGAGCTGTCAATCTCTGCCTTAGATTTAAATAGCAAAGGAATTCACCTCTGAACCTCAGAAATAAAAGGGATGACTTCGGCTCATCTATTAACTTTATTATGATTGCTGATGGCTTTGGGGAGATGGAGAACACAGGGCCCCAGCGGGCTTCTTCTCGCTCTGATGAGAAAAAGGTCTGAACGGAGGCTGGGCATTCACACTACATGGCAGGACTCCTCCATAGTCAACCTGTTGCTGGGCAAAGAGGCTGCCGCATACCAAACACAAGCTCGCCACCTCTTAAAAACTCCCTGTTGCTTGGAGAAATGCCTCCGTACAACTTGGGTCTTCTGAGCAGCTGCTAGGAAGCAGGCTTCTCGGCTTATGTTTTGCTCTGTGTGAGCATTTTAATAAAAGAGCAGCCTAAAAATAAATCCGATTGCTCCCTGGTGCTTCTGTAACGTCTGGCAGGGAGAGCAGGTGGCACAGGTCAGCTAATGAGCTGCACACACAGCTTGAGTGTCTCTGTGAGCGCCAACTTCCCTCAGTTGATCTGTAGCTCTTGCAATGCATCACTTGGCAGAGGAATTGGAGGCTGTGAAGCTGCCACCATCCCTCCCCCCTCCTCCTCCTCCTCCTCCCAGATCCAAAAGGTTCAGAACAGTGGGGGAGGGAAGATACATGCAGTTGCAAATAAACTGTGGCCACAAACCGTCCTTAACTAGGTCAGGTTAAAACAGGGGTCTTGAAACTTGGCCCTTTTATGACTTGTGGATTTCAACTCCCAGAATTCCTCAGCCGGGCACGCTGTGCCCGGCTGAGGAATTCTGGGAGTTGAAGTCCACAAGTCATAAAAGGGCCACGTTTGAAGACCCCTGGGTTAAAACCTGAGAGTGCAGTTGTCATGGTTCCGACAGATGAAACTCTTCAAAAGAACTTCGAGGCATTGTTTACCTTTAAAGAATCTTTTATTCGAGAAACAAAGTATCGGCACTACATAGTCGAAACCAAAAACTGAACTCCCCTCTCCTGGGCACAAAGTAGCAAAGCACAATTCCCTCCTCCAATGAACAGTCATAAATCACATTCCCCAATTAGCTTGAAGCGTCGGGCTTTCTCCCCAGCTCTCCAGCCCGCCAAAACTCCATCAACTCTGGGCCCAATGACCTTGGGTTCCCACGGCTGAGTTATTATTGTTATGACTAGCTGGACTCTCATCCCTCCCAGCATCAACTAACTCTAAAAGCAAAAGAGTAAAATGGCTGCATTTCCATCTGTTGTCAAAGCAAGAACATCCGATGTTAGCAGTGTTGACAGCAGTTTGCTAAGCTTGGCTAGCCTTACCTTCGGTTTTTTTTTTTTTGTGGCTAGTGTGTTTTAATGCATCTAGAATTCCACATACGGTCAAAAACAGAACATGGGGTAATTTCAGGAACCAGTTTAAGTTTTATGTATGAAAGCAGCTGAATTGGGAACATTATACCTAGTTGATCTTACGGCTGGGCGTCAATGAGTTGGCTCTTCTTGATCCCAATCTGGACTTCTGCTGAACATCTGAAAACCCCATGGGGTTCAACAAGTGGCATTTATTTGGAATGCACATGGCTCGGAAAAAGCTTGAATTATTGATGTTTCAGGCCAATTGACCAAGAAAATAGCAAATGAGAATATTTTCCTTTCTCGTCAAGGGCCATTATCCTTGACCAGGGAAAGTAAGGTAAGGTAAAGTAAAGTAAAGTAAGGGAAAGTAAGGAAAGTAGGTAAGGTGGAAGCAGATCATGAAAATGGGCAGAGTCAAAAAGAAAGTTACAGCTTTCTTCTCGTTGTAGAGGAATCAGGTTAAGGGCTACCTGATGCTACCCACCTCTGCTGAAAAGTAAGACATTTCTGAAATCTGAGTGTAAAAAAGTTTTCAGTATTGGAAAATATACAGGATCCCTCCCTCTCCCTCTCCCCCTCCCCCTCCCCTCCCCTCTCCCCTCCCCCTTCCCCCTCCTCTCCCTCCTCCCCCCTCTCCCTCTCCCTCTCTCTCTCCCCCTCCCCTTCTCTCCCCTTCCCCCCCCCCCTCCCCCTCTCCCCTCCCCTCACCCCCCCTCCCCCTTTCCCCCTCCCCCTCCCCCCCCCCTCCCTCTCCTCTCTCTCTCTCTCTCTCTCTCTCTTTCTCACACACACACACACAAACACACTATTGGGTTCTTGGTGTTCTCTGAACTTGGTTGTTTTCCCGGAGATAGTTCATTATCAGATTAGGTACTATCTGATGCATAGACCAGTGGACTTTGCTGGTCGTTGATAAACCACAGCCTGCCTTACCAGTCTTCAGTTTCTTCCTTGACCGTTCCTTGCTTAGGCTACTGTTTCACCATTATCATTTAGCTGGTGCTCTTTCTGCCTACTTGGACATTTGCTGCTACAGACGGTTGTCTACTGGTCCTCTTTTGTGCCACCCTTTTCTCTTTTTCAGTTGGAAAGATAACCCCGTGTTGCCGGAAGGGCTGCTCTATGAAGGCCTTTGTGAACAGCCTCTGGCGTACTCTGGGGGCAGTGCGGCCCAAAGCTCCACCCTGCACGCCTTCGATGAGCTGCTTGGTGTCCAACATCAGAAAGAAAGTGGTAAGAGCTTTTCCTTTGCTTGCATTTAGATCCGCCAATTGTATGTCAAAACTAGGATAAAACGCCCATGGGTTTTCCAAATCCTCCGTTAAACACGTGGAAGGAGGAACCAGCGGTATGATTTCCCAGGGTTTCTCTGGGAGAAGAAAGAAGGACCCCCCCTTCCTCCCCCCCCCTTTGGAGTCACAGAAAAGTTTCTATTGAAAAAGCCCCACTGGGAATGTTCTCCTCCTGATACCTTCCAGGGTGATGGAATAGAAATGTGGGAAGATTGTGAGCCGCAGGAGAGACCATCAAAGTTGGAGCACTCGTATCAATTCCTTGGCCACCTAGTTAACAAAACGAACATATCTGTGCATTTCATCCATGAGAATTTGAAGGTACAGTGGTATCTCATTACTCAACGTTCATTTGTTCTGGAAGGCACAACAGGTACTAAAAACCACGAGTGCCAAACAAACCGGGGGACTTACCACGTGACCCTTTGTTCTGGCCAGGAAAAACTTTCCGTCTGTCCTTTTTCCTATGTCAGTGACCTTCCCAGCATGGCCGACGTCCTGTCCACCCTCTGCGGCTGTCCCCTCTTTTCCTTTTGCAGCACGTTGTTAGTTGCGAAGTCGTGTCCGACCCATCGCGACCCCCATGGACAACGTTCCTCCAGGCCTTCCTGTCCTCTACCATCTTCTGGAGTCCATTTAAGCTCACGCCTACTGCTTCAGTGACTCCATCCAGCCACCTCATTCTCTGTCGTCCCGTTCTTCTATTGCCCTCAATCTTTCCCAGCATTAGGCTCTTCTCCAGTGAGTCCTTCCTTCTCATTGGGTGGCCAAAGTATTTTGCAGTGCACTGAATACCAAAGAAACTACGAGTACCGGGACAACATTTTTGCATAAAATGCATCGAGTATCAAATTCAAAGAGTTTTGAAGCAGTTGAATACTGAAGTACCACTGTATATTTGAAGCAAGGTTTTTCTCTTCAAAATAAATGAGGAACGTCAGGAGATAAATGCAGATGTTTTCTCCACGCTTCTATAATTGAAATTCTTGTAAAACTCCTCAAACGTTGAAAATTAGAGGTCAGGGAGAAGAGTTCTCATCTAGTTCTTCCTTGGCCAAGTTAGGTTTGGTGCTCAGGATGAATGTTGACAAAGATCAAAGAGGATATGCAAAATGAAAATTAAACAAAGAAACTGTGAAAGAGTTTGAACAATAATCCCATCATGTACAGTATTGGCTTCTCAACTCAGCTGCTGATAAGTTAGGACAGCTTTCCTTAGCCATATGCCTATTTCTGTAACTCTTAGGCAGTTGCAGTTTCAGGTGCAAAGAATCAACACCATATAGTTAGTGTTCAACACCATAATGTTAAGGTTTTAAGAAGATTTATTGCTCAAACCTACGCACAAGAATCTAGTCAACTAATGTTTAGTGCTAAATTGGCAATAGGTAAGAGTTAACAGAGTTCAAGAGGAGTTGGACTTAGACCGTTTATGGGAACATAATGGCTCTAGGCTGATGACTTGCTTAACTCTGCCCCTGGCTCTTCCTGCTCTTCTCCTACATCAGCCTTGTGAGCTAGACAATATGAGGGATTTCAAAATATCTAAAGGGCTATTTGTTGAGCAGGCTGACTCAAATCACTTTAAATTGCCTTGAACCCCACTTATCCATTGCTCTGGTATCTTTTTCCAGCTGCATTTTTGCACAGGATGAGAAAATATATGCCTCCTCATCATCAAGCCTTCATTGAAGAAATCCAGTCTGTCCCTCCACTGAAGGATCATGTCTTATCTTCTGGAAACAAAGACCTTCAGTCCCTATATAACAAATGTGTGGCTGCTCTTTCCGAGCTAAGGACCTACCATATCACCATGGTCGCCAAGTACATTGTCATAGCAGCTAAAAAAGCCAAGGACAAGCTGAACAAAATTCCTCAAACCACAAGTCCTCCATCTTTCCTGGAAGGGGTAGGGACTGGGGGCTCACGGGTTCTGAAATTCTTAAAAAGTGTCCGGGACACAACAAAAGAAGCTATGGTACAACTCTAAAAGACTGGAGCCAGCCAGTCAACATCTCTTGATATGTATACAATAGGAGTGAGCAACTCTTCACCCGGACTGTCTAAAGGTTGAACCATGACAACTGGACCAATCTTTGTTAATCTGAGATATTTTGTTGCGCATCCAAGCAACTTCATCAGCCAGAGAAAACTCAGTTAGGCAGAGTTAGAGAGTCGTTGAAATGTACCAACTCTTGTTACACCAACTTCAGGGGTTTCTCCCCAAAATGCAGTGAAATCATCCAGGCCAAAGGGATCTAAAGGTTGAATCATGGCAACTGGACCAAATTTTGTTAATCTGAGACATTAAATTAACAGTTAATTTTTGCTCTGACTGATGAAGTTGCATGGATGAGTGATGAAAGTCTCAGATTAACAAGGTTTGGTCCAGTTGTCATGATTCGACCTTTAGATCCCTTTGCCCTGGATGATTGAATCTTCACTGATGTATCTTCAGCTAGAAGGCACCAGTTGTTAAAAATAGTTTCTATTAAAAGACTTGGCATATATAATAAGAAATGCATTCAAATAAAAAACAATATGGAAAAGTAAATCTGAAAAAAGAAAAAGGAAGGAAATGAAGAGACAGAGAAAAAAGAAAACATAAAAATCAAATAACATAAAGCATGAACAATGCATATAATGTTCTTCCTCTTGGCAGTTATATATACAATTCCAATGAAACCAGTCTCTCTAAGAGTGCATAATTTTTCCTCAATTCTATAACCTAGTCTTTTTAATAATCAAAACAGTAAGTCGCAAAATCATTTTCTTTTTTATGCAAAAAAAATCCATAAGCAGTTTCCAGTCATTGGAGCATCAGTAATGTCTTTTCTCTAATTAATGAAGTCAGCTTAGCCATCTCAACAAATTCTATCAATTTCATCAACCATTCCTTCATTGTAGGTAATGCCGAATCTTTCTGTGTAAAATAATCTTTCTGCAATAATCATATATTGAAATACTCTTCCTTGACTCTTTCCTAATTGTTTATCCATCAGTCATAAAAGGAAAACTTCTCTTTTGATTGAATATTAATCTTTAAAATCCTCTGTGTGTATTTGAAGCCGTTTTTAAAGCTTTTTTTTACTTGTCCACCAAGCATGATAAAATATCTCTTCACGTTGTTTACATTTGCCCTATACATTTGGAATGCCTTTATACATTCTAGATTATTTCTCTGGTATTCTTTACCAACGATACCTCATTTTAGGAAACATTCTATTTAAGATCATAGCCTAATGGTTCCTAAATGAATTGTTGTAAGTTGAGGACTGCCTGTATATTGGTAACTTGCAAGGGCTTATGTGTAGGCTCATGTTTCTCTTTGATCTTATGTTCCTCTTTGAGATATAGTACCTTTCTACAAGAAATGCTTAGTACATTGAATTTGACAGCATGTACTGAATTCCTATCTGTATTTTTTCCAAGCCATTCTGAGGCTGTCTCCTTTCTTTTTTGCTTTTGCTTTTCTGATGTTTTCACAGACAGCTTCAGAAGTTCCCATATTGGTGATGCAGCCATTTATCCTGTGCAATATCAGAAAATAATTTGCTTTCTTTCCAAGCAGTTATTCTTCAGGCATCTTTAGACAGACCCTGCAGCTGGATGTGATGCTGCAGTGGCTAAATGTAAAATTAATGTTCTGAGACCTGGAGATTAAATTCTGTGCTGAGAATTTCCAAGGCAGATAATATGCAAACCTTCTTGTAATAAGCAAGCCACAATATTGTTTATTTGCAGAAACCTGAACTGTGGCAAAACTGAAATGAAAAATGTTCAGAAGAAGATAAAATGGGAAGTAAAAATCAGCATCAGCCCCAAACCCAGTGGTGGGATTCAGCCGGTTTGCACCACTTCGGCAGAACCGGTAGCTAATTTTTTGTTGCCCAGGCCCAGAATGGACTTCCGGAAGTGGTATCCACACAGAGAACCGGTTGTTCCCATTTTTGAATCCCACCACTGCCCAAACCAATCACTTTTCATTGATGAAACTTCACATCACATATTGGCTGGTTCTTTGGCTGGTTTCACATGCAAGTTCTATAGTACCATATCCATTTTCACTACTTAGTTTGAAAAAAAAAAGACCTCATTCAGTAAGTCCCTAAAACAATGTTTGTCAACCTTGACACCTTAAAGATGGGTGGACTTCAACTCCCAGAATTCCCCAATCGGGTGCTGCTCCACCACTGGAGGCTTTTAAGAAGAGATTGGACAGCCATTTGTCTGAAATGGTAGAGGGTCTCCTGCTTGAGGAGAGGGTTGGACTAAGTGACCTACAAAGTCCTTCCAACTCCGTTATTCTGTTAAAAGACTGATCTAAGTATTCAGCCCCAGGGACAATTAATATCATTGGGGCACATATAACAGAAAGGCAGAGTTTGACTGAGCAACAGTTCAGTTGATTGCCATCTTGACTTTTTCATCTCCCTGTGCCCTTGCACTGCATTTAATAAATTATCCCCTTAAATACCTTGTACACTGCTCCAAAACCTCCATAGTAGAACGTATTGCTGTTCTACACAATTTATCTTAATATCTTATCCAAAGAACCCCTGAAATTGTCTTGAGCTTGCTAAATCTTTGAGTTCAGTATAACACTGTTTTAATGGAGGCCTTTCCGTTTTTATTTCTTAGTGTAAAGAAATCAGGCCCTTAATATAACAAGGACGATTAGGGGGCTGGAGGCTAAAACATATAAAGAACAGCTGCTGTAATTGGGTATGTCTACTTTAATGAAAAGAAGGACTAAGAGAGACATGATAGCAGTGTTCCAATATTTGAGGGGCTCCTACAAAGACGAAGGGGTCAAACTATTTTCCAAAGCACCAAAAGGCAAGACAAGAAACAATGGATGGAAACTAACCCAAGGAGAGAAGCAACCTAGAAATAAGGAGATATTTCCAGACGGTGAGAACAATCAACCAGTGTTGCCTTCAGAAGTTGTGGATGCTCCATCACTGGAGGCTTTTAAGAAGAGACTGGACAGCCACTTGTCTGGAATGGTATAGGGTCTCCTGCTTGAGCAGGCGGTTGGACTAGAACAGGGGTAGGCAACCTTGGCTCTTTTATGACTCGTGGACCTCAACTCCCAGACTTCTGGGAGTTGAGGTCCACAAGTCATAAAAGAGCCAAGGTTGCCTACCCCTGGACTAGAAGATTTTTAAGGTCCCTTCCAACTCTGTTATTCTATGTTCTATGTTCTAATACAGTATTATACAAAATCCTACTTTTTCTTCACTACTTCATTTTTCAGAAACATTGCTCAATAAATTTTAGGTCTGGGGAGAATTGCCTGTTGCTAAATATTATTGATGGTAAAAAATTATCTTAGAATAATTCTCTTAGAATAATTCTCTTTCCTACCCCTCTAAGAAGAAAAACAATCACGAGTGTTGTAAGTTTTAAACAGTTCTAAGGAATGGTAAAACAATGAGTCAGCTAGTTAATCTAAGTTTCAATTAAAAAACACAGAGGCTGTATATCTAATTACATCATTCTAAAGCTATGACTTCATTATACCTGATGTTCTCTCTCAAAATAGGTCCTTAACGTGTGAAAAATGTAAATTGATCTCCTGCATTCTCCAATGTGTGTTGCAATTTTCTGAATTTAGAATCTTTTTGCATTTGTTTGCCCCAATTATCTTCTCTGATGGATCTGAATTGATGCCACGTTCGTGCTGCTTAAATAATTTCTGATTTGGAATGATTAAAATAGATTTAGTCTCCCCCCCCCCTGCAGCTGGTTAAAATAGATGCGGTTGCCTTCTATTCAGTCCACAATTTAATCATTCTATATTGTTGCCACGTTATAAATTATCCACCATAACTTTTGCACTTCACTGTGGATCACAGCAACTGAACCCCTTTGCGGGTTGAAGCAACATAAATAAACTCTCAATTTACCCCAAGCTATTCATATATCTGGAATGATATAAATAATCCAGCAGTCCTGAGCTCCTAGAAGTTCACAATTCAGCTGATTTTCAGTCTGCTATGTGAAATGTATATCAACTTGCAAATTTGGAAGCAGGAACCCAAGCATTGCTACAATCATGAGCTCATCTGGGCATTTGTTGGTAGGTGACTATAAAGTCACAAGATGCTATTGAAGAAAAGTAGCCATCACCCCAATTCTAAGTATAACTCACTCCCCACTACTAGCTCTATTTTACCCTCTTCTCTGTCCCTCAGAGAGTGAATATAAAGGAGAATTAATGGCTTATCCGGAGATTCAATAAGATCAAGATGGTGTACTCTCAGTGGTGGGATTCAGCCGGTGTGCACCAGTTCGGCAGAACCGGTAGCTAATTTTTTGTTGCCCAGGCCCAGAACGGACTTCCGGAAGCGGCATCCACACAGAGAACCGGTTGTTCCCGTATTTGAATCCCACCATTATGTACACTGATGTACAGGCAGTCCCCAACTTATGACCACAATTGAGCCCCAAATTTATGTCGCTAAGTGAGACATTTGTTAAGCGGGTTTTGCCCCATTTCACGACCTTTCTTGCCACAGTCATTAAGCGAATCACTACAATTGCTAACTTAATAACGTGGCTGTAAAGTGAATCTGGCCTGACTTTGCTTGCCAGAAGATGATCACATGACCCTGGGAATCTTCAACCATCATAAGTATGAGTCAGTTGCCAAGCATCCGAATTTCGATCTCATGACCATGGGGATGACGCCACAGTCGTTAAGGGTGAAAAATGGCCATAAGTCTCTTTTTTCAGTGCCGTTGTAACTTCAAACAGTCACTAAATGAACTGTTGTGAGTCGAGGTTACCTGTAATGGGTGGGTGGGGGGAATGACCTTGGGAGACAGAAGGAAGAGCAGCAGCTGAGATAATGTCTGATAAAAGAATCATAGAATCATAGGACTGGAAGGTGACCTTAGAGGTCTTCTAGTCCAACCCCCTACTCAAGGCAGGAAACCTTATACCATCCTGGTCAAACGATTGCCCAGTTTAATCTTGGAAACCTCCAGTGATGGAGCAGCCAGAATGTCCAAAGGCCAGCTGTTCCATTGATTAATTGTTCTCACTATCAGGAAATTTCTCCTTAGTTCTAGGTTTAAAGATCTCACTTTAATGATCTTCCACCTGTTACTTCTTGTCCTGCCCTCAGGTGCTTTGGAGAAGAAGTCAACTCACTTCTCTCCGTGGCAGCCCCTCAGATATTGGAAGACAACTATCATGTCACCCCTCATCCTTCTCTTTGAGAGGCTAGACCAGGGCTGGGGAACCTTGGCTCTTTTATGACTTGTGGACTTCAACTCCCAGAGTTCCTGAGCCAGCATGGAATTCTGGGAGTTGAAGTCCACAAGTCATAAAAGAGCCAAGGTTCCCCACCCCTGGGCTAGACACATTGTACCAGGTTTCCTTAACGATTCATCATACAAGTGAGCCTCCAAATCATTTTTGCTACTCTTCTCCTTACACTTTCCAGGATCTCAGCATCTTTTTTTTGTATCGTGATGATCAAAACTGGATGCAGTATTTCAAGTGTGACTTCAACACTGCAGTATACATCAACACTATTGCTTTCCTTAATCTTGATGCTCTCCCTCTGTTGATGCAGCCTAGGACTGCATTGGCTTTTTTTGGCAGCTGCAGCACACGGCTGGCTCATACTTAAGACACCTGGATCCCTCTCACAGTTACTGCTGTCAGGCCAGGTACCCCCTATTACATATCTACTGTATGCATTTGGTCTTTTTCTGCCTGAGAGAAGCACCTTACTTCACTAAACTACAGGTGGTCCTTGACGTAAGACCAAATTTTTGTGGTTAAGTGAGAGATTGGCTAATTGAGTTTTGCCCCATTTTAGGGCCTTTCTTGCCACTTTCTTGTAAAGTGGAATCACTGCAGTTGATACGTTAGTGGTTTTCCCATCGACTTTGCTTGTCAGAAGGTCACAAAAGGGGGATCACATGATCCCAGGACATTGCAACCATTATAAATATGGAGCAGTGGCCAAGCCTCTGAATTTTGATCACATGACCATGGGGATGCTTTTCATCAGTGTGAAAAACAGTAACAAGTCACTTGGAACAGTCACTACACAAATGGTTGGAAGTTGACCTCCTGCTGGATAGGGCCCAATACTCAAGTTTGTCAAGGTCCTTCTGAATTGAAATTAAATCGGAGTCTGGAGGAGGAGGGATGATGAAAGCAGAAGGGACTCTCCCTAGTGCAGGGGTAGGCAACCTTGGCTCTTTTATGACTCATGGACTTCAACTCCCAGAATTCCTGAGCCAGTATGGCTCAGCTTGGAAACCTCTCCCTTTCCCCTCAGCATGGCTGGCTCAGGAATTCTGGGAGTTGAAGTCCACGAGTCATAAAAGAGCCAAGGTTGCCTACCCCTGCCCTAGTGTCTTGGGCTGTATAGGTGAGGGGGCAGAGATGTACTTTCAGACTTGCAAGATTCTGTTAACTTTACAATAAACATAGAGCAAGTATTCCTATGTGTGCTTCTTGTCTGGACCACTTCACAAAGCTGACGACTGTGTGATTAAACCGTTGTCCCTTTTTTTTAAACATGTGTCCCATATGATTATGGCTGCCATCTTGACTTTTTTGACTCCCCCCTTTGAGGACTCTTCCAGTTGAGCATAAGAGCCACAATTTTTCAGGGCTTACGTTTCCGCTCAAAGAGGGACTTCTAATGACATTTTAAGAAAAGATAATAATTTTAAACGATCTACATATCTCCTTCCTTCATGATCCCCATCTGTAATTTACGTGAAAGAACTGGCTCGAAAATGCTTTTCAAAACCATAAAGAAAGATGTTTAATTGTTGTTGTTGTTTAATAATAATTTTAATTCTCTCACTGGTGTGGGAATGTCTTGTAGTAATGTTTGTTTTATGTTAAATCAATGTAACGTAAATTTAAATTTATTGCTGTCCCTTTCCCGAAACATTTATGGCATCCCCATCTGCTAAGTTCATCCTTTATTTCTAGTACATGACAATTTAAAGCTCGTAACTGTTTTCATGTAGAAAACTCAACTCCTAATTATCCTGCTGACATTTTGTTATCTTCAAATATTAACTTCCTGCCTGATTAATTCCTGTAGTTCTGTAAAATAAAAGGTTGGCTTGGTTTAAAAGATGTTCTCACAAGATGAAAATATATATATATATCTGAATCCTATTTAATAGGGAATTCAAATCTTTTCCCGTCGAAAATGATTGCTTGATAGCAAAGTGCAGCCAATTTTGGTCACCATATCACAAAAAAGATGTTGAGAGTCTGGGAAAAATTCAGAGAAGAGCAACTAAGATGATCAAAGGCCTGGAGACCAAAATGTACAAAGAACGGCTGCGGGACTTGGGTTTGGCCAGTCTAAAGAAAAGAAGAAATAGGGGAGACATGATAGCAGTGTTCCAATATCCAAGGGGCTGCCACAAGGTAGAGGGGGTCAGGTTGTTCACCAGAGCACCTGAGGGCAGGACAAGAAACAACGGATGGAAACTAAGCAAGGAGAGAAGCAACCTGGAATTAAGGAGAAACTTTCTAACAGTGAGGACAATTAACCAGTGGAACAGCTTGCCTCCAGAAATCATGGGTGCTCCATCGCTGGAAGTTTTTAAAAAGAGACTGGACAATCACTTGTCTGAGATGGTATAGGTCCTCCTGCTTGAGCAGGGGGCTGGACTAGAAGACCTCCAAGATCCCTTCCTATTCTATTCTATTCTATTCTATTCTATTCTATTCTATTCTATTCTATTCTATTCTATTCTATTCTATTCTATTCTGTTCTGTTCTGTTCTGTTCTGTTCTGTTCTGTTCTGTTCTGTTCTATTCTATTCTATTCTATTCTATTCTATTCTATTCTATTCTATTCTAAGGCAAAGGTTCTGATTCCGATGCTTTCCATTTGAAAACAAAAACTGGTTCCTGAAAGTGAAGATAAATGATGAGATAAATGGTGAGAAACAAAACATAAACAGGGTTGTCTATGGACATTCTCAGTCATCCCGGTCATGGTTGTGCATGGTTTCAAAAGGCAACTGGACTTTGTTTTTCCTTGAAGATGTTTTGCTTCTCATCCAAGAAACTTCTTCAGTTTTGAAGAACTGAAGAAGCTTCTTGGATGAGAAGTGAAATGTCTTCAAGAAAAAACAAAATCCAGTTGCCTTTGAAAAAGCCCCTTTGGGACATAAACAGGGTTGATAGTTTCAGATGCCCTGGTGAACACATCTAATGGGGAATTCCTTGGACATCTTGTGCCTTCAGAGAAGTGTGACATCTCTGACCACACGCCAGAGGATTTTAGGAGTTCACTAGCATTTAAAACCCCCGAATGTTTAAAACCCCACAAATAGGTTTCAATTACAGCTGGAGCTGCAACCATTCATTTAGCCACTGTTTGAAGTTATCATGGC
Organism: Azemiops feae; assembly: GCA_023970755.1. Lineage (NCBI taxonomy): Eukaryota > Metazoa > Chordata > Lepidosauria > Squamata > Viperidae > Azemiops > Azemiops feae. Next base: position 591,421 of record JALGBA010000495.1, on the reverse strand, counting down.
AGCGAAAAATGTGATTTGTGACTGGCCCTGGCACTGGTGAGACAACAAAAACCAGGAGAAGAATTGTGTGTCTCTGAGGCAATTCTCCTTCCGTGCTCTAGTTGTCATGCTTGGTGCAATGTTTCATGCACAGAGGATTTCTAGGTCACTGAACATCCAAGTTGTCTTGGCTAACGAAGAAATGGTGTCTGGTGGGGATCTACATTGGATTCCTTTCTTCTTCGCTCTTGCTGAGATCAGCCTCAAGATCCCTTTGATTCACTGTTGACCGGTCCACCTGGATCCTAAGTATGTCTTGTCCTCATGTGCTTCTTAAACCTTCACTTCTCGGTCCTTTCTTACTGCAGTGTCCCCCAAAAGGAAAGACATCAAGGAAGGAGGCTACATCAACCCTTTGGAGCTCAGATACCTACCCATAGGTGTGCAGCATGTGTGTGTGTGTGTGTGTGTGTGTGTGTGCCACATGTAGCACCTTCACTTTTACCTGTGCATGCTTTGGCTTATTTGTTAGCAGTTTGAACTGCAACAATAAAAAGGAATGAGCAAATCTGGAGTTTCTCTGCTTAAGATGCTTATTTTCACCATCGTAAGTTTTTCCATGGCTCACATTGCCTTTGAGCATCATTTCGGCTATTTAAAAATTATTGTTTAAAATGAAAGGTCATAATAATATGACAACCAGAGTTGTGATGACGCTGGTGACCTATAATTTTAACAAACGAACAAATCATAAAAGTTCTACTCCAACACTAGCCTCTATCTCCTCCCCCTCCTCCCCCTCCTCCTCCTTCTCTCCTCCTCCTCCTCTCCTCCTTCTCCCCCCTCCTCCTCCTCACTTAACAACTTAGCAACAGAAATTTTGGACTCAGTTGTGGCTCATAACTCAAGGACTGTCAGTACACTTTCCTTCAGGAGCTCAAAGAAACATGCATAGCATTCCTGCTTCCAGTTTTTCTCCTTAGTAGTGTGCTTCTGTTGTTGTTGTTGTTATTATTAGCATATAGCATTGTTACATTAGCCAGGAGACTTCAATGCTATTGCAGAGTGATAGTTTAGCTGCCAAGGTGCTAGCTCTGTCATGGTACATGCACACGTGCTTCCCAAGATATACCACATAAGGGCGAGCTAACTTCTCACCAGAGAGAAAGGCAAGGGGCTCTTTCTGCAGCATCACCTCGCAAATTGGCGCTGCAACCAGGAAGGCTCAGAACCAACAGGAACCTGACTGCCTGCACGGAGCACCAGCTTGTCTCTCCACCAAAGTGCTGCCAATTTATCTACTTGCATAGAACATGCTTTCGAACTGATAGCTGGACAGAAACTGAGGTGAGTGACAGGAACCCACCCTGCCATCCTGTGCTAGGGCTCAAACACCGGAGCCGAAACCATCTCCAGCATCATTAAGCCACTGAGCCACCACGCCTATTATTGCTGTGAAGTAAGTTGGGTTGAACAGGGAAGCTTCTGGCCCAGAGTCACCCATAACTGAGGGTGGGCTTGAATCCGAATTTCCTTGGTTCCAATCCAGAGGTTCCCAACCTTTCGGGCACCAGGGACCGGTTCCATGGAGAGAAGTTTATCTGCGGACCGGAGGGAGCGTGGTTTCATGTACTGCCTGCATTCTGCAGATGGGGCTTTGCTTGTTTATGCGGCCCGGTTTCTGGCATGCTGTGGCCCGGTGCCGGTCCACGGACCGAGAGTTGGGGACCCCTGTTCTAATCCACCGCCTGAGCCGCCACAACACCACACTAGTTCACGCAAGGTGACCACTTATTTGCCCACTTGGATAAGAGACTAAAATACCACTTGGTTAGCAAATGCTGTACTATTTATTTGGAACATATACTCACAACTAGTTTATTTAGCTGAATGCCGCATGGAGTTTCTTTTATAGAATGCAAACGATCTCTTGTCTGGATTTCTGTATTTTTTAAAGTAATCCACCAGGGGGCAGCAGAGGGCTATCAGTCTTCTTAACTTCGCTACCCCTTCAGTCGGGAGGCAGCATCTGCTCCCCCAAGAATTTAAACAAAAAAAAAACAAACAGATGACAAAATACTGACTCAGTGAAAAAAAAATAATCCTGAGTGTTTTCGAAAGCTGCTTGTTTGACCTTAAAAGAGATTAAAGTTACTAAAATGGCCGCAGAGTGATAGCGAAAGATTAAATCTTTTTTTTGCAGTGACACCGAAGCAGATCTGTATTTACTTCCCCAAATTACCAGAGTAGCACTGGTCCATGACAAGTGACAGTGCACAGACAATCCCGGGGAGATTTTATTTCCCCAAATCTCATAAATCACAATCCTTTCCCACACCTCATTTTTAATCAGAACGGAGATGCCTCCTTCACTTTATTTTTCATTATTGTAAATTTCTACCTCTGTTAAAACCTGCCCGAGTTAACCCCTGAATGTCTGGGTGGGCTGACTTGACTTTGGTGCAGCTGAAGCCCAATCTAGCCCAATCTGTGCCACTGGCATTCATGCACCATGAAACGTGTGGCACGTTAGGTAACACAATCACAGAACCATCCCTGGAAAGTGCTTTGAGGCAGCAGTCCCCAATCTTTCTGGGTCTGTGGGCTGGTGGGGCTGGCGGCAGAAGTGGTAGTGGCAGGGGAGGCGACGGGATGGTTTCCCACAAGCAGCGGGAGTTCCCAATGGGCCGTGGCCCAGGGGTTGGGGACCCCTGCTTTGGAGGCTCTTGAACAGACCCCTGTATTTTATGCCAGATCTGCAATGCAGGCCTGGTCAAAGAGCAGGTTGAGAACAGGTTCACCAGCTTCAAGGAGAACTCTGTGCCTCAAGGATCAGCTCCACTGTGGAGTGATGCTTTCGGTTGGGCAGCACCTCCTTTTTTAAATTAAAGTTTATTATGATATAAAATACAAACCGAAACCAAGATAATAAGGGAAAAGGGGACATGGATGCAAGGTAAGAGGCAAAGACAAAGTAGTTACTCCCTAGTTTTTTAATGCACTAAGATACAAAATAAGAGTTATAACCTCAGCTTTTGGCTTTACATATTTAGTAAGAACCGGCATTTTCTATAACAGCAGATTAATCATTAAAACCTAAAACATCAAAGTTTCGTTTTTTTCTCCTCTTCCGAGCATAAAGTCCAGAAGCAGTTTCCAGATGGTAAATACCTCCTGATGTTTATATATTAAAAAAATGCTTCTCTGAAGCCTCCATCTGATGGTTCTAATTCTGCCTGCGTAGCAGGACAAGATCAGTATTTGGCTTCGCCTATTTCCAAGCAGCCTTTGACTAATTTGAAGATGCTTCGCCTTGCCTTTTCCAGCGACTGCGAGTTGAGAGAAACACTGCAAGGCAGAGTTTTTCCCCCTCCAGAAACTTCCCTTTTCCCAAGAAAAGATGAAAAAAAAGACCCTCCGTGAGTTTTAAATCAATGAACTACATGGCTACTGTAGAGTAAACTAACAATGTCTTCTATAGGAGGTGTCATTCCCTTTGAGCAGCCAGGTAATGGGGTAAAATGCACACAGGTTTTGTTAATTTTTGACTTCAGCATAGAATCCTAGGTCTGGAAGGCACTTTAGAGGTCTTCTACTCCAGCCCCCTGCCCAAGGCAGGAGTCCTTCTTCCATCCCAGACAAATGGCTTTCCAATCTTTTCCCTGGGACCACTCAAGTGTGCCTTTAGAGCAGCATTCCTTCTCTTTCTCTCCCCCTTTTTTTTTTTTTTGCAGGGAAGAGGATATTTACCGTGGTGGGATCTACAGTGAGGGAAGCAGTGATGTTGCTTGACCCTTGCTCTCAGCATTTCAGATCAGCAGAAGCGAAGACAAGCTAGATTGCTTCTCAGCTCTTTCTTAGGTTTGGGTCACGTGTGCAAAAAGTAGACCTGCCCTAAGAAAAGATGGATTGGAATTCAGGTTCCTCCCTTCCTGTGTTTCATCACAATGCACAAAATAGCATTGTTTAATCTGGGCCGGCCCAAGATATTTCAGTGCCTGGACTGGAAAATTGGAACAATTGTCTTTTCCTGCAGAGGGTGCAATTCAGCACCATCATATTCCTAGACAGCTCCCAGAATTCATCTCAGGCTGGGGAATTCCAAGAGTAGAAATTATACATTTAAACAGGATCCAGCTCCAGAAAGGCTGGTAAAGCAGAACTTTGGCTCTGTCTGCCCCTTGTTCTAATCCCCCTTTTTCTATCTCTAGTCTTTAATCTTAGCAAAGCTTCTGTCCTGTTTATCTCTTCCGGTTCTCACCTTTGTAGCATCAGTTCCTTTTTAAAAACCAGCAGCACCTTTGTGAATGGATCAGAGCTTCCCAAAGCCTTCATTTGCAGGGAAAAATTACAATTATGCCATCACTGGGACTTTAATTCAGGGTGGGATGGAGGTTGATAGCAAGTTAGAAGGATTGTGTGGGATGATGGCTGAGTAATCCAAGGTTTGTTTACTTTTTTAAAAGGAACCTGGTATTATAAAACTTGCAGAAGGGGCATGTGGCAGTTGTTCACAGCTGTGGTTTTAGCCTTGGATGGACCCTGCCATTAAGCCAGCATTCCTATCTGGAACTGGGAGTTGAAAACTAGTATTAAGTAGCAGCTGTTTTGGGTGCCACAGAAGCAAAGTCAAATGATGCAACCTTCTGTCCGTGTTTCCAACTAGGCTAGGGCCTTGCTGAAAAACTCTTGTGCATTCCTTCCCTACCAGCTTTTAACCTTAATTATGCTTTAGCAGTTCTTTAAAAAGAGAAAAGAACAGAAGAAGGGATCCTTGTTGTGTTTATGATAGTCTTCAGACTTCTCCAATTAGAACAGGGGATGTCCACAGTGTGGTAAAAAAACCCCCACCAAATAGTAACCACAGCCATGTGAACAAGGCCCCACCCATTTTCTATGTGCGTCACAATGCACTTAAAAAGGCGCATGGCTGTGGCTACCATCTCAACTTGGTGACTACCTCCTTATGAATATCCTGAGTGAGATGGATCTACTATTAAGGGATAGGAGAAAGCTACTATGTTTGGAACAGTTAGCGGTAAAAGGAAACCAGGCCTCCAAAGAATATGGTGGATGGACACCATCAAAGCTGGCACCAGCCAGCCCCAGTGGTGGGATTCAGCCGGTTCGCACCACTTCGGCAGAACCGGTAGCTAATTTTTTGTTGCCCGGGCCCAGAATGGACTTCCGGAAGCGGCATCCACATAGAGAACCGGTTGTTCACCTATTTGAATCCCACCACTGAGCCAGACCATAGAACGACTCAAAGAAGTAGTGCAAGATCAGAGGAGACCTGGTCCATAGAATCGCTGAGAGTCAGACAACATCATCACGGACAACATCATCATCATCGTCTGGGGAAAGAGATGTGGAGGGGTACAACTTTCAATAGGAAACAAGACTTCCAAGCAACCGTGCCCTTCCCCTTTTGCCTGCCTTCTTACCAGCACTTATATTCCTTCACTACTATCCTCTTCCTCAAAGGAAGAAGTCTACCTCCAACTCAGAGGCAAAACAGAAAAGCAAACTACTCAGTGGAAGGATTCGGTTTCTGTGAGACTCAGCAAGGGCTGCAGGACTGGAATGGAGTCCTGCCACTTGGAAGAATCCACCCAGAAGTGCTTATTTAGCAGCTCTTTATTGGTTTTGACACAGGGAAAATGGTTTTCTGTTTTGTGCAGGGGTGGTATAAATATTGCCAGATTCCCAGAAGGGAGGGAGTTCATTCAGAGGAATAAGCGGCAACTCAGTCCTGATAGTTTGTGTGAGAGAAAGAGGGTGAAGACAGCCGCTTCCTAATAGTTCCCAGAGTATATGCTTCATGCAGGTAATTCTGTTTCAGTCTGGCAAGATTCTGTCTATAGGTGTGGAACATTAAAGAAATCTGCTTGGAAGTATCACAACATGTTTTTCTTGGATTTTGGAGCCTGACACTTTGGTTGCTTTTCAAGCATAAAGACAGTAGAAAATTCAGCAATGGCACTTCTTCCTAAAGTCAGCTGCCAAGTATCTCTGGTTTTCCATCATGGTTCTGTCTGTTTTGCAATTAGAATAGAATAGAATAGAGCTGGAAGGGACCTTGGAGGTCTTCTAGTCCAGCCCCCCGCTCAAGCAGGAGAACCTATACCATCTCAGATAAGTAGCTGCCCAGTCTCTTCTTAAAAACCTCCAGTGATGGAGCACCCACGATTTCTGGAGGCAAGCTGTTCCACTGGTTAATTGTCCTCACTGTTAGGAACTTTCTCCTTAGTTCCAGGTTGCTTCTCTCTTACATGTCTCTTACATGATTCATTACATGCCGCTTTTTTTAAAGCTCGCCTTATGATTGGTTAGGATTTAGTGCACATTTCTCCAAATGTATGCCTTTTTTTCTTTGAAATTCGGCATATCAATACCAATTTTTGCGAATATACCCCAAATTTAAGGCATCTTCGTGTTTTCTCCTGCAAACTTCTTTTTCAGTGCTGACAGACGGTATTGCAATATTCATAGAACGGTGAGTTCTGAATGATAGTGAGTTTTGAGTGTGTGCATTGATTTAAAAAAATGATATTAAATACATTTACATTACAATGAGAACTAAATTAATTCTTTTCTTCAGTCCCCACTTTCAGTGATAGAAGTCCCTTGCTCACCACTTAATTTTGTACCCCAGTTTCGAAATAACTGTCCTTAAAATGACAAAAGTAAGATAAATGAGTCCTGGTAAATAGATGCCAGGGCTTTATTCTTATTGCCTGTAACCTATAATTTCTGTGGGCCAATTGCTTCTCAGTCGTCTCCAAATCACAGCTTCATATGAATGCTGGAAGCATTTCAGCATTGATTGAATTGTTGAATGGAATCTATTAAAGGGCATTAAGGAAAACAACAGCAGTTTAAAAAAAACGATTGTAGGCCATTCCTTATGTGGATACCATCAAAATTTAAGACCTTCTCCTTGTTCCAGGCTCTGGTCTGATGAAACAACAGCAGGAAATAGAACCAATAACCAAATAACGTCCCGAAGGTGCTTTTTCAAAAGGCAACTGGACTAAGTTTTTCTTTGAAGACCTTTCACTTCCCATCCAAGAAGCTTCTTCAGTACTTCAGTTCTTCAGTCAGAAGTCCACAAGTCATAAAAGGGCCAAGTTTGAAGGCCCCCTGGTCCAGTTCCAGATGCTGGCAAAGCTATGTTTGATGTTCTGCTGAGGGATTTACAGCTGGTGTTTTTCCCAATCCAGGAACTGTGTTGAATCAGGATAAGGCTTAGATGCCAGCCAGAAGCAGACAGAAACAGCACAAAAATGACCTTTGAACAACTCGTGGTCCGTGTGATAAATGAGATGGCAGAGAAGTCCAATCTGACCACAGCTTCAAAGCTTTGGGTTGGCCCCTTCAGTCTGTAGCGAATCTGTAAGCAGCCAGCAAAACTGACCTTCTTTCTATCTGGTGCTCTTTTAGCAGCACTGCCAATTTTTTCCAAGCTATCTCTGAAAGAAAATAAATTGTAATAATAAGAATTGTGGGACTAAAGGGAGGACTCCAGAGGGAAGTGAGCTATTACACAGAGCTGGCTCAAGCTATTTTTCCACATAAGGAGAAGCAAGTCTTTTTCAGTCACGTTGTGTAATATTTGCTAATAATGTGATCCATTTTGCTATATGTTTTTGTACACCTGGGCTCTGCTCTATTTGTTTTCAATGACAAGAGCCAAGAATTTGATATTACCATTATATTAAAATAGTTCAAAGAAGGGGGGGGAAGATTCAGCTGCAAGCAAACAGAGAAAATCTCTTGCTTCCCCCCCCCCCAGTTTTCATTGTCAGAGAGATGAAAATTGTTTTAATGACTCTTTTAAAGGAGAAGAGCATTTCAAGGAATGTATTTAGGGATGAGGTGAATGTCCTGCTTTTTGCTGTTTAAGCATCTCCTGAGTTGTCTGCTAGAGAACAGAACAGAATAACAGAGTTGGAAGGGACCTTGGAGGTCTTCTAGTCCAACCCCCTGCTCAAACAGGAGATTCCATACCGTGTCAGACAAATGGCTGTCCAATTTCTTCTTAAAACCCTCCAGTGTTGGAAGACCCACAACTTCTGCAGACAAGCTGTTCTGTTGATTGATTGTTCTCACTGTCGGGAAATTTCTCCTTAATTCCAGCTATTTTTGCCTTCCTTTCTTCCGCACAATCCCAAGAGAAGAAATCAGATGAGAAGTTTTCCATGGATTTTTCCAGTCACAGTGCTACTTTTGCCATTAATGGGGAGTCCAACCTCTGAGAACTATTGGAGATTTTCTCCTTCAGGAGGATAAATGTGAGACAATCGCCTACCCTGTTTCTCTGGCCATAAATTTGGTGGAGAATGTTGAAAGAAGATTTGTATGTATAGTGAATGAGGTTTAGTCATGAAGTTGTTGAAAGAGAGCTGAAATCTGATCTGTCAGTCAAATCTGACCTGTCAATCTAGATAATGAGTCAAAACAATCAGAGCCAGTAAAAATAAAATCCTGAGCAAATAATCAAGTTTGCTCTCAGGTGGGCTTTTAAAAACAGGAGAGCATCTTCCTTCCCTTCCCTTCCCTTCCCTGTCTCCTCCCCTCCCCTCGTCTCTCTTCCCCTCCCCTCCCCTTTCCGCCCCACCTTTTGAGGTTTTTCAAAGTGATGAAAACATCACCTTGTTTTCTTGACAGAAGCTCCATAGGTGTGTGCAATGGGACAATAAGTGGAGCTATCATTGCCATGGTATGACAACACTTGGGAGTTGAAGTCTACCCATCTTCCAGTGGCCAAGGTTGAGAAACACTGCCCTAGAGAACTATTGGCAGATGGACTCAAAATATGCAAGGTGACTGATGTGGCAATAGAAGGCCCGTCTCTTTTGTACATGCGTACGATGTCAATGCACACACATCTCTATTGTGACACCATACCCACCCTGTTGCAGATGTTGACACTTCTCTGCAAATGCCATAGAAAAGGTCCTAAAGAGACAATCGTGATCTCTATAACTATATCACTGCCATAATGAAAAGATTTCAAATTAGTTCACAGAAATTAAAGAACAACAACAAAGCACTAAAAAAACCCGAGTGATTGAATCATAAGATGTTATCATAACGTGATTCCAAACTTTGTGGGGAAGTGGGAAGGTGATGGGGGAGACTGTCCTCCAAGTATCTTATGAAATATGCTGGTATCTGCATCTGGGTTCTACAAAATAAGACATGAAGCAAAGAGGGCCTTTGCTTGAAACTCAGTGGGTGATGGGCCAGATTAGGTCAACCTGGATGGCTGAATTAAACCTCTGGGCTGAATGTTTTTCATCCCTCCTCTGTAGGTTTCACTCCCTTGCACGATGACTCCTTTTTGTATCCTTTTAGTAGGTTTCCCTCTTGTAACAAGAATGTCTCACTCCCAACCTGACAATTCCCTCTTGGGAGTAGAAAAGACCTCTAACTAATATTGGACCTATTGAGTGAGATTATAGTGAAATTTGCAAGATTTCTCATTTCTATTTTCAAAAATTAAAACCCAAGAATATAATAATGTGACCAACATGAAATTAGACGTACCTATTCTCAACCCAGCAACCAGTTCCAACCACAATTCTGTCTTTCCCCCAAAAAACTTTGCTTTCTTATGCCAATTCTATTCTTCCCATCCACCTTCGGAAACGCAAAATAGGATCATGATCATGGATTGGTTAGGATTTGCCACTTAAAGTGGCAGTACCAGAAGACAATTCATTGAAAAATAATCATTACCAGAAATACAGAATTGATTCCCCATTGTCTTATGCTTTAGCCATGTACAATTATTAATTTGATTCACTTTTATTTAAGATGATCAATATCTGTAATTATTTCATTGCTTCCCAGCAGAAGAGCACCAATTTGTTTACCTTAAGATGCTCTTGACTTTGCTCTACAGGCTAAATCAAACATTTCAGCTGACATTTCATGACACACCTTATTAAGCACATTATATCTGGTCATAAGTGGTGGGAAAATCAACAGGTAAAATCTCTTTCCTCTTTCCTCTTGAACTCAATAATTCATAGATGGCAATACAGAAGAAGCTTGCCATTGCTTTCCTCTGTTTTTTTTTTCAATGGTTAGTCTAACTAAAAGAAGGAATAGGGGTAACATGATAGCAGTCTTCCAATATCTAAGGGGCTGTTACATAGGGGGCTGGAGGCTAAAACATACAGAGAATGGTTGCAGGAATTGGATACGTCTAGTCCTGTGAAAAGAAGGACTAGGGGAGATATGATAGCAGTGTTCCAATATTTGAGGGGCTGCCACAAAAAAGAGGGGATCATCCTATTCTCCAAACCACCTGAAGGCAGGACAAGAAGCAATGGATGGGAACTAATCAAGGAGAGAACCAACCTAGAACTAAGGAGAAATTTCCTGATAGTTAGAACAATTAATCAGTGGAACGGCTTGCCTCCATAAGCTGTGGGTGCACCAACACTAGATATTTTAAAGAAGAGATTGTACAGCCACTTGTCTGAAATAGTATAGGACAGTGATGGCGAACCTTTTAGAGATCGAGTGCCCAAACTACAACCCAAAGCCCACTTATTTATTGCAAAGTGCCAGGGGCGCATCAGCATTGTGGTGCCCTCGGGGGAGGCAGGGAGGCACCTCTGAGTGCTATCTCTGGCACACAAAAAACAGGCACAAAAATGGGCCAACGTGCTACAAGGCGTAAAAACGGCCGCCACCGCACTGCGGGGTGCAGATATAAGGCGCTGCACCATGCAAGGATGGGGCAGGGCTAGTATGCAGGCACTAGTCCTGCCCCATTTGCAGTGCTTGCATGCTTGCGGCACCGTGCACGCACACATGTAAAATGTTTCCCCCTCCCTTTTCTTCCAGTCCGCCAATTGACAATGGTTGGTGACCTCTGCTCTACCACCTCTACTCAGTTGGCTGCTTGGCCTCCTTTGTGCTGGGTGGGGCTCCTGCTCTGGGTTGTGGTGGTGGCCTGATGGATCTGCTGCCATCGGCAGCGGCGCGTGTGCCAACAGAGAGGGCTCTGAGTGCCGCCACTGGTATAGGATCTATTGTTTGTGCAGGGGATTGGATGAGAAGACCTCCAAGGTCCCTTCCAACTTCCCAATCAATGTGCTCCCTGGGATTTATTGGTCGTTGCCGCTTCAAGTTCTAACCAGTTTCACCCCTGCTGAATTTTTTGAGCTAATGAAAAAGCATGACCAAGTAGATCTGATCATCTGGAATGGCAACGATGCATCTTATGACCAAGGCTGATCTTTGGCTGATGCAGGACTTGGAAAAGTAGCTGGAATGAACAAACTTCACCACTGCAGTTTACCTCTACATAACTGTGGTCTTCCATGATGCCTGAATTTCTAGAGAACTTCCTTCTGAACAATTATTTCTGAGCCAGCTCATTTCTTTGCTGTTTCTTATTTTGCAAAAAGCGGTAAAGGCTTT